>JABFPJ010003523.1:0-15904 GCA_022817425.1 Gryon sp. ZL-2020 | reverse complement strand
ATTTAAAAAGTGCTAGCTTACGCACACACTTGTACATTGCACACACCGATGACAAAGAGGCAGAGTTTTACCGAAATCGCTAGTCAATGCATGCGAATATCGGTAGTACGCAAAGTTACCGATATGTTGTTTTTGGCGAGCAATTTTCGATTTCAATGAAAACTAATTTGGATAATTATTGTGTATCGTTAATAGCAGTTTCTGTTCGCCATCGAAAATAGTCGCACAGAGCTATCTGTGTAGGAATCAAGACGTATTGGATCACATATTGAAGAAATACTTCAATATGTGAAATTTGACAATTTGACAAAAATTGTTAGATTTTACAATAAAATTTACTAAATATAGTATATATTACTAAATATAGTATATATATTAATAAATATAGTATACCAATATATCATATTGGTATAGGAATTTTTGGAATATGACACGTCTTGATTCCTAGATAGTATAGGACTTTTTCCTATAAATTTTTTTTCGTGTATCACGTTAATCTATATGTGCAATAGATTTGAAGACGCTTTCAACAAAACGAACCTGTGATTATTCAGAATTAGCATAGACTATATTAGAATTCTACTTAATAATATTATCTCAAAAAAATTAAATTTATTTCAAAATAAAATATACGATACAAAGGAGGAAGACCAATACACACAAAAATAGTACTTTACTTAACGTGTGAGCTCTGGAGATACTGTTGCCATGCTCACGAGTGAGAAAAGAATCTCCTGAGCTCACAAGTTGAGTACAATACTTTTCCTTACGAGAGTGGGAAAAGTAACTATTTTTATCGCTCGAGTGAGAAAATAAAAATTTTTTGTGCAATTTTCATGTCTATAATTTTTCAGAATAAAAATACAAATTCACTGAATTTACAGTTTTATCTACTAAAATTTTTCAATAAAAATTTACATTGTAATACAATATTTGTAATGTTTATGTTGTTATCTTTGTAATATTATACTTATAAATAAGTAATTCCTTATTCTGAAAAAAGGAATGCTAATATACACGGAAAATAATTTCTTGTAGACAACACAGTTCTAATTCATAGATACTGTACAGGAATGTACTCTTGTAGTATTCACAACTTTTCATGTGTTACATACAAGTTTTTCCTGTATTATGCACATTACATTCCTGTAAAACGCACAATAAATTCCTGTATCAGTCACGCACGGAAAGCGAAATCGAGGAAAAATAGCTTGACAACTGCTGACAATATAAAAGCTTAGGCGGTAAAATTTTAAATTTTGACGTTAGAGTGAAAAAAACTCGAGCGTCAAGGGTAAATATCGCGGGAGTCAAGAAATTATAAACTTCAACTCGCATTTAAGGAAAAAACCAACCAAATTGATACTTTCATACCATAACTTTTGAGTTATTAAAGGTTTTCATTCAAATCATTTTATTTTTGTTAAAATTAAGGAATTAAAGTATAAGATGTCATGCTATTTTTCCTTTATTTCGGTTTCCGTGCAGGAATGAAAGTTTGTGTTGTGTCGCGAACGATAGTTCATTAACGCGCCTGCGCGAACGTCTACGCGTACGTACCGAGGAGTCTGCCACATTTTGGCGCTTACTTTTAAGGTTTTTGAATTGTTTAAATAAACGTACAGTAATCATTTAAAAAACGAATTATACAATTTTAAATTACTATATGTATCTTTTCCATATTATATTTGCATATAGGTTATGTTGCTTATGTTGTCAATTAAATGACAGCAATCGCGACGATGAACGGGAAAAGGTTAGTTTTCGTGTATTTACAACAATTCCACCGTTTCTGTGTGTGCTACAGGCATTTTTCCTGTGCTATATACAAGAATATATTTCATGTCATATTCACAGGAATTTTCCTGGAGTATCCACAGTAATATGATTCCTGCGGCACTCACAGTAACAGTTTAAAAATATTACAGTAACTCCTGTGTTGTCTACAGGAAATTATTTTCCGTGTAGTAGCAGTTAAATAAAGCTGGAAGGAAATATTATCATGTCTCTTGATTTTTAAGCATTAAATTTGCTTTCTTAAAATGTTTTAAATATTGTGGACTTAACAGTAGAAATATCTAGTGAACTCATTTATATGAATTCCTTCAATCTATAAAATGGTTCGGTGACATAGTATAAAAGCTTACAGGGTTGAGAGGCTGGCCGATCCAGGGACAGTTAATAGCAGTCTTTGACAAATAATCGTTCTTCAATATTTTTCACAGAAATTCTAGCAAACTGAAATGGATAATCGTTTTCTAGTATAAACGACAATTGGAAATTATTAAAGCTTTATTGACACGAGTTTCTTACCACATATTACACAATATTATATTACACAATCGGATATTTCATTTTTCAAATACGGTACGTTTTTTTAAATGAAATATCATATATCAGTTAAATAAAATATTGTTTATAATTTTGAAATAAATAATAAGTGTTACGGAAATCATTTTCATATTTTATTACATAAATTGTTACTCTTTGGAATCTAATTGAGTTTCAAAATTATTTGATAGAAAACTTAAATTCTGGTTGAACATACACTCAAAACGACATCTGTGATTTTACAGTACGTTTTCCAGTTAATATCACTTTAAAATAACACAAAAAAATGTATTATTACAGTATTTTATTTGAAATGTACATTAATTAAATTAAAAATACAGCTCTACTGTGAAATCTATTAAGAATTAAAATATATAAAATAAAAAAACTTACTGTAATTTTACAATGTAAAGTTTTGAGTGTATACTTTAATAAGAATGATTATATAAAAGTATATTAAATTTAATTAAATAAATAGTCGTATATTAAAACATGATCTAATTTTGTATTCATATTGTCTCAAGTTTCTTTGTTTCTATATTTATGAAATGTAATTGTTATGTAGTCTCAGCTGAAAATAGTTAATTACAATCAAATGAATTCATCGTTTCTCAACATTAAATGAACGTTTTAAAAGAAATTGTTGAAGAAAACATTCACATTTTCTGATTCAAGCATTCTGAAATTGCAATGTCAATCTAAGTTGAATAATTCCAACTTTACTAAAGATTTCCAACATATAATTACATCCGAATGACTTCGATAAGTCTTCTTAATTGCATTTCCGCTCATTGCTTTCATATTTCATAAAATTGTAAGAGAAAACTATAAGATTGACACTAATATTAACACGACATTTTTAAATTTATAATGCTACATCGATTTAAATACTTAGTAATTTTTAAAAAGAAATGTTTAACGAATTTCAGAAAAAAACTTACAAAATTAGCTGAACATGACTAAATATTGTTAAAAATAAATGCTAGTTTATTATTTGAATTTACTTTTATTTTATTAAGGATACATTTTTTACTATTGAAAATACTACATTTACAACACATATTTATCGAGGTATTGATTCTAACGGTAGAAAGTTCATAATAGTTCATGTAAAAATTCAATAATTAGCGTGACTTTCGCAGTAAATATATATATTTATTATATTATACAATATACGACATCGCACGTCATACTATATTTTTCCAATATATATACATGTAATAATTTAAAAACGTCTTGGATTATTAAAGATAATAGATGATGTATTCCTTATAACATAACACTTTAAGCTTTTTCGAAGTAATTATTACAATTTAATCTTAAATATTTATGTTAATATATCAATTTATTTTGCGTTAAAATGGACTTCCTTATTTTAAACATTTTTTTTAATTTTAAAATTATAGTTAGTGAGGAAATATTATCCTGTCTCTTGATATTCTGAGCATATTTTTATAATATTAAAATAATGTTAATATTAATTAAATTATCATTAAAATTATTATTATAAAAAATATGTTATATCGACAGTAGTGATAAGTTAATAATTATTTATATACTTATGATTTAAAAAACAATAATATTGTCTCATTGAATCTTTAATTATGACTATCTCATATGCCGTTAAATAATCTGTTTATTCCTTACACGTGTATATGGAATAATTCCACACTCCTTTTATTTCTCTCGGTGTATTTACTGATAAATCAATACCATCCAAATACAAAATTTGATAACATTAAAATAAATTTTCTTTTTTTACAGCAAACATGTTACCAGAACATCAACGACAATTGCCGACAATGTTGTGACAATAAAGACAACTATTTTCGACTTCTGATCTTGAAGATCGGACATCGATTCGGCTGAGTAACCAGTGCTTCCGAAATAAGACAAAAAACTTAAAACAGCAACTAAGACGTAAATAAAGCATTCCAAACAAAGTTCTAAATATTAAAAGAAAGACACAATCAAGTTAAAAAAATTTGACAAAAAAATAACGCCAAAAAACGTGAATTATCGCAAAAGCAAAAGATCGAAAATACGAGAAAATATATAAAAAGAAGGATTAAAAATCAGTGCCAAATTAAGGTCGAAAACCAAGCCAAACGTAAGAGTGTCAAAATACGACAACAGTCCGAAAAAAGCAGCAAAGCAAAAGACTTTAATTAGCAGACGGAACTTACTGTGATAGAGATAAAAAAAAGAGAAACTGGACGTGGGATAGGCGCAGTGCAAAACGAGCAGTTATTTTGCATTGCTAACCCAAAAAGGACAACTTGAAAAACTCGAAATAGAAACATACGCTGAAACACGCAAAATGGGTAATAAAATGGCGTGCAGCTGCGCACCTTTGATAAGAAAGGCGTATCGCTACGAAGATTCGCCATGGCAGGCAAACGCTAAGGGCGGAATAGGCAGCGGAGGCGGGCGCAGGGGTGATACTGGCCACTTGATCAGGTGCGGAAGCTTAAGAGACAGGAAGAGGTGCGCATACCATGTCATTCAACCATTCTCCATTATATCATATCCCGGATTTTATCTTTCCTTAATTCATTTCTACTGTTGTTTCTTTCAATTTCATCCTCATCACACAATTTATTTTTCATGACTATCGATCCATCTGCTTCACTGTTCTACTACAGTTTTTTTGTAAACACTCACACGCAAGGTTTTTCTACTCTGCATAAAGAAAATTTTATTTTTGAGTATATTAATGAATTATATTTTCTAATAATATGATACAATAATGATACAAAAATATGTGATATATAATAATTAATAAAAATAGTTCATGCATATATACTTACCACATGAACAAAAATATGTTTCGAAAATAGAAATAAAAATATATTTTCAACAAAAATGCAATAAAGAATATATTATGTATATATTTCGAAAAGTAATTATTCATAAAATATACAATAGTATATTTTGCAACAAGGGCGCGAAGGTCCATTTGAAAATGGGCCTCGCGCCCATGTTACAAGTATAATTTTTCGTTTTAACCTGTACGTGAAACGTCACTTCTCTCTCTGTGGCGGTGCGCGAAGTATTACTTCGCTCCCTAGGGAGCTCTTCGCGCCCTAGGGAACGAAGTAATACTTCGCGCGCCGCTTCACAGAGAGTGAAGTGACACTTCGCGTGCAGGTTAGACGAAAAAATATATATTAAATACCTTTGAAGTATATTTTTATATGTAATTTATATTTTATTAAGCGAACAGTTGAAATCAAATAGAAATTGAAAAAATACACGCAGATCAATTTCATAGAATAAAACTACGAAATCACTTATAGTTTTATTCTGTATGTTTGTCACGGAATTATCTCAAGAAATCATAGTTTTATTCAATGAAATGTTTAGAACTATTTCATATACATACCTATAGAATGCTTCTATCCGTTCTATCCGTTGTCATTCTATGCTGTCCATAGTATAATACCATGGAAATTATAGAATCATTCTACGGCTACGATTATTGGTTAAAACTATGATGTAATTGATAAATGATACTAATACAATGAAATTTCATAGCATATTTCAATGTTTTATAATTTCAATGTCTCATTTAATAATTCTATTATATTTTATAGTTTAATTCCATGAAATTGCTATGCGTGTATATTTTACGTATATATTTTTCATTACAATAGGTTTTATCAAGATAATATATAATGAAAAAATATTAGTAAGATATTGTAAAATAAGTTTACAGTTTATTTATGTCTGATTTTTCGATTTTCTGAATCTAAAAAAATGATGTACAACAATTAAGCATTGTTAGTCAAATTAACATTAATTGATTTGACTATATTTATACATATTAAATTAAATGTTTTAAAATAAAACTTTGAATAGGTTTTCAATCCGTTATTAGTTTTATTTCCGTTATTAGTTTATGAATAATTCTTATTTGTAAATGTAACATTAAAGATTATTATAATAATTAAATAAAAACACTTATTAATGCAAAATTAATATTCTTGGAATAATAATGTATAAAAAAATCGTTCTGCTCTTACAGTCCTATAGAACTTTACAAGCATGTATTACAAAAATAAATTTATTGTAGTTATATAATAAATATTCATGTTGACTAGAAGATTAATAAACTTATTCAAAGTTTATTTTATCGTTCAACAATATTTAATATAAAAAAAGTCAATAAAAATGTTTAGTGCTAATATTTTGAAGCATTAATAATTTATTTTATGCACCTTGGGAGCGGACAAAAGTGGAACTAACCATGCCTTGGGACGGTAAGTTCCACTTTACCGTCCGCTCCCTCGGTCTACAAAATAGGATACCAGCCTCGGGCGCAGTGGCGCCCTCAGCACTAATATACTATTTGTTGTATTATTATTATTAATTCATAATTAGTATATTGTACAACCAGTGGGAAAAGTTTGCGATTCAACGAAAGTATGAATAAACTTTGAAAATATAAACATGATAAGATGTCATGAGAGAAGCGAGTGGTACAATATAAACTATATTATGATTCAAAATATATAAACAATTATTAAAAAATATCTTTATTTATATAAAACATTATTCGCAAATATAATAAAATAATAACATAACAAAGTTTGAGGATTAGTGTGGGAAACACTGTCAGAAGCACTTTGGTATTTGTAGTAAATTTTTAAAATTTTTCGTGGTAAATGTGTTTTTTATATATTCAAAAAATATATATTTATTCATATGAGTGTGTTTTATTAAAATATATATCTGCACTTCTAATACGGAAATCTTCTATTTTAGTATGTAAATTTAAACAAACATTGTAGCTTCGGAAAATACAAACTAAAATTAATAATTTATTATTACTAACATAATATTCATGAATTATGGAATATGTTAAATACACAATGAGAACAAAGTTATATGTTTAATTTCTTTTAATTCAGTGGATAATATTATCTGTAACATGATACAACCTTTTTTTTACAATCGTATATTAAACCCAACATTTTGTGCAACAAAAATAATTTCATAAAACTAAAAAAATTTAGTTGTCAAACCGAACAAACCGAACATTTAATATGTTACATAATAATATCATGTAATATCATATCTATCATTTCACTTCTACACTCTGCTTTGCATATTAGTAATCTATAGCTGCCATCTGACTCTTAAACCTATGGTACTCGTTTAACGAAATACAGTTTACATGAATTATATAGGCTTTATCCATATCTTCAACACACGATTATTATCATCTATAAAGCTTACATACTAAAATGGTACATTCGAAAAGTAACATTATTTTGAAATAATAAAGGACACACTACTGTGAATTGAATTGTCTGTCCTGTATTATGACAAAATAATAATACTTTTCGAGTGCACCAACGGAGTTATATGTTGTTTTCATATCTCCAAAAGCAAAGAGAAATGAATGTATACAAATCGCGTATGTCAAAATTGATTCTATATTAATATGTGTGAAAAATAAAATAAATATATTCAATTATTAGTATATTGTATATTAATTATCTAAATAATTCTAAATCTATATATATTTGGAAACATATTAACGATTACAATTAAATCTTAATCGAAAAAATAAACTGTATTAATTACTTTAACATTTATAGATTCCGCTACGTTTTATAGCGTTTTGATAGCTATGGTAAAAGCCTATACTCATGTGATTTTAGTACTTAAAAAAGTTAAGTAATGAGATGTTTCAGGCTTTGGGCTGAGGTGTTCCACGTTAGTGCCAGTGGAGCTGGGACAGTAAAATGGCAACAGGTCTCAGAAGACCTTGTACCAGTCAATATAACTTGTGTACAAGATTCGCCCGAATGCGTTTTTCACATAACAGCTTATAACAGTCAAGTTGACAAAATTCTCGATGTACGACTTGTGCAGCCAGGTATACTTTTACTGTGATATTAAAATTTATAATATATACAAAATGCTTACTAAATTAAATATTACATTGCTTATCAACGTAATATAACACAGTTAAATCATTTTTTTTAATATTTTCTTTCAAGTTATTTAAACTGGTTTTTACATGATGCTGAAATAATTAATTGTGATAAAACTAATCTTAAATATTCTGAAAGTAAAAAGTAACTTTGATGTTTATACTTTGCATAAACATAAACCTTATCGATTTTAATACACAAAGAATGTAATCTAGAAATAAACATTTTTCTTTAAAGTAATTATATTTTAATCTCGAAATGAAACTTGATAAAGTATAAAAAAAATTAAAATCATTATCCATAATTATTTATTTATAAAAAAGTTGGAATAAAATTTTAATAATTAATTCGTTCGTACACATTTCAATAATATTTACATAATTAATTTGAATCATAGGTACAAGAATTGGTCAAGCATCTGAATGTTTTGTATATTGGAAAGATCCAATGACAAATGATACATGGGGCTTGAATTTTACTTCACCGATAGATGCAAAACAGTTCCGAGAATGTTGCGTGAGTATTTGCCGCAGAATTGCATATCACTACTCGAATTATTATTTCAATGTTAAGTGCATTTAACCATTTTTGTCATGAAATATGCAAGTTGTACATACTTATACAACAAGTTTTTAACTTGAAAAATAATGAAAGTGACAGAAACTGCAGATTCTATCTCTGGGGAGTTTTAAAGAAATTGCATGTTTTGCTTCCTTGTGGCGAAAAATATCGTTTACACCATGGAAAACAAAAGAAAATTCTCTTCTCGTGCGATTAAAAACCTTGCTTTCGGCTCAGATTGTAAACTTTGCACTCGATAGCGAATTTTCTTTTTCATTTCCCTTGGTGCGAAATATACTATTGAATATACAATTTGTCAACACGTTTTACTCATCATGTTTCCAGTCACCGTCATTCAAGATTTCGAGAAAGGCCTCATCATCTTATTCTCTGAAACTGGAACCGCCTAACAAGCAAAAGATGAAAACGAGAAGAAAGCCGGTATCGACTCCAGCGTCGCCAAGTAGGTCCCGAGAACCGCAATGCACATGCATGACTCCGGAACAATTTGCGAGACTTCGAAGTCAAGATGCGCGATACAGAGGTAGATGCAATATGATATAACTAATGTTGTTTCGTTATCTTCTGTTGCTAAATATAATGCCAAACTAATAAGCTACATAATATAAAAGAAACTTCATCTTATCGTTAAAAAATGGTTTACAATTGTTTTATTGATTTATCGAATCTTATTTATTATTAACAAGGTCAAACTCAAAATTAAAGTTTACTCTATATAGAATGTTTGTGACAAAAAAGAGTAAATAATGTGACAAGAAATTGCTGATTTTTGTTTGACATTTCACTTTTTTATCTTTAGCTTCTTTTTTGTTCAATTTAATGCTGTAGTTTCATTAGTACACATATTTTTTGGCAAACTATTGTAGTTGATATCATATACTTGAAAATTTACTAAATCACTATAGTGATTTATATTCTATTTAAAGAAAGTAAATAAGAATGAAGTAGTTTTTGTTCTCAATTACTTATTTAAATTAAAATTAAGTTTAAACAAAATATAATAACTTAATAAAATAAACTTGATAAACATGATTCTCGTTAATTTATAATAAAAACCTAAATTAAAATAGTTAAATTATTTTACATTCGACGTTTTGTGTTATGTAGAATGTATTTGCATTATAAGATAATTATTGTATTTCTTTTGTTTCTTTCCTCGTAAATGAGCAGGAGCCTCCACATTACCGAGAACTATGGCTCGATCGACGGAAATGGATTTGACTACGACTAGCAGTGGTAGAGACAAAATAACGTCAGCCACATCGAGTGCATCTCTTTACGACAACGTCAATAACACAAACACAGCCCTCGGAAAAGACAAACGCGATTCATTTAAGCAAAAAGATAAACTGCAACAGCAAAATGAAACATGTCAAGCAACTCCTAAAACGGCAAATGTTGGTATTGGAACTGGCACAACAGCTACTGTCGGCTCGCAGGTGAAATGTAGAAACAATTTAAATCAATTTGTCGTTGGAATTTGTCATGAAAAAATATTGATTAAGTGTTTTAATTTATAAGCATTTTATGAAACGATTTTATGTTTGCTAAAATTAAACAGAACAGTTTTTGTTTAATAATATCAAGTTTATATGAATACAACATTTAAAACAAAATGAATTGTTGAGTTGTTGATCAATAATTTTTAATTATATAATAGATCAGGTGTTATTATTTTCTCTAATAAGTATAAAATACACATTACATAATTTGTTTATGAATATAATAAAATATAATATAATTAACGTTACAATGAAATTGAAATTAAAATTGCAATATTAATTAAAGAAAAAAGGTTTTCATGAAAATCATTGAACGGACTGAACAATAGCTTTTGTTAGAAAGCTTTTTCTATTCGTATTTAATTGCAGATCGACAGTCCAGAAGAAAAGGGAATGTCACCGAAAAAGCACCAGAAGCAAGGTCTTGACGGGTCAGGTCAGCAAAATGGAAACGAAAGGGAAACCCTTAAGTCTGAAGGTACACAAGTGGGCGGCACTTTGCAGAGTAAGAGCCATTTAAGAAAAGAAGCGCTGCATCACACAAAATCAGCGGATTATACTGAATTAGAAATGCAAAATGGCAACATCTTTAACATCGTAAACAACAATCACAGTCGTAAGTCGAAGAGTAAGAGCACAGATGATATGCGAATTGAAAATGCTCAAAACGGAGGCATCAATTTGGACTCCAATACATTAAAGAGAATGTTAAAACCAATGTCGAGTATCGACAGTCCAGCTACGTCACCAGAAATGACACGAAAACGATATAGCCACGGTTACCACTATCACCCTAATAACAATAACCAACGATATGTAATGTCCGAGGCGGAGAATGACAATTACGCTCATCCATATAGAGCGCCATATAATAACAAATTCCAGGGATCCAGAAGTGCACATGAAATGTCTCGTCAATATACTGGTAACTAGAAGACTTTTTAATTGAAAAAAATAGAGCTGATAGCGAGATATAGATAGAAGTTACAGATTTTTTGGTGTTTTAGATTTTGCCTGAAAAATTCAAATTTTTTTCTAAGTACTGTTTTCTAATGCATCTTTGTTTGAATGAAAATCGTAGCTCTCAATTTTTCTACTTTTCTATCTTGTAGAAAGAAAACTGAATTTCATCGACATAGAATATTAGAAATTATTTTTTGAAAATAATAACCCATTAGTCATTGTTAATCAATAAGGAATTACATCATTTTGTGTATAATTTATTTCATTTCATAATAAATGTACAAATACGTATTTAAATATATGATATTTATAATTATATTACTTATTTCAGTCAGATACTTATGACTCTAAATATTTAAAGACAATACCAATGTTAAGATTTTTATTAAACATTGAAATTCAGATATAATAAATATTATGATTGAATTTTAAAATATATTTTTAATCGGTATATAAATACTTCTATTATTTATAATATGTAATTCAAAATTACTTCGACGCTTCTTACGTAAAAGGTGACATCTCAAATTTTGTGTACAAAAGGGTACATCTCCTATGCTTGAACATAGGAGATGTACCCTTTTGTATTAAAAATTTGAGATGTCACCTTTTACGTAAGAAGCGTCGACTTGTATAATAAGATATTCATAATATTATTATGATAAATCTGAGTTATAAAGTATCTTTTAACATAATAAATTTATGCGATTAATCATATCTCAATTTAAAAATTGTTTTCATTTTAACGTTTCGAAATAGATTTTATTTTCTCATCGGAACTGTATTCTTAATTTTCTATCTTTGATGTTTGTAAATTTTATTTTATATTATAATCAAAATTTTACTATATTAAAATTAATTGAGAAAGAAAATTTTTATTATTGGATATTAATATTGGATATTAATAAATGAAATTTACAAACATCAAAGACACAAAACTGAGAATTTAGTTCTAATGAGGTAATAAAATCTATTTTGAAAAGTTAAATTGAAAACAATTTTTAAATTGGGATATGTTTAATCATATAGAAATTTAAATAGAGGAATAACATTAAATTATTTATCTTCTTTATAATTAACAATTATACTAAATTTACACTTCAATACATTTTAGTTGTAATTTTGTGATGATTTGTAATTAACTTAATATTGTAAGTACATTTAAATGTATATGATTTCAATGAAATACATCTAATAAAAAATGCAAAAGAAACGCAACTTTCTAAAAAGTATATCCGCGTTTTCATTAATTTATTGAGTGAGCAATATATTCAAAGATCTCAGTGTAACATCAAGATAGTCTCTGTGTGTTAGTGCTACCACTTGAAATGCATTGATAAGCATCACCTATCTTTTGTTTGTGTTATGTCGGTAAATTTTTGAGTGGGTACGTCTAGACATTCAATGGGTTAATAATTTATTTCTAGTACATTTTTATATTACAAATATTTATTTCCTTATCGATTAACGACATAGATTATATAACATCTGATGCTTATTACCATAGAAATTTGATTACTAATATATAAAATGTATATATTTTAAGTAATAAATATGGCGATGAAATGGCCAAAAGCAATAGATATGCAGAAGAATTTAAACTCTTATATAACATCATGGAAATCGGTGTCTCAAATAATATCGCACAGTCAAAAAAGTTTATGTTGAATGTGTATTTTCTTTAAAATTTGTGTACAAAGAGAAAATCAAAATAAATGTACAAAATAGACGAAGTAATGTTGTCTTCTAAACACCTTTCTATTTTATATACTTTGCTATTTTATGTACTATGTACATTTGTGTTTATTATTTTTATCAATGCAGATTTGAAAGGAAGTATACGCAAATTTGTCTTATGCAATCTATCAAAACAATTCTTCCGAAAATGATAGCAATTTTTATACATCAAAATATTCAAAATATAAAAAAATGATATCCTGTATAAATTTTAAAAAGAGTATGTCATTTAGACTGAAATACAATAATTTAAAACACTTAATGATATCGACGAGATTTTTACATTTTTAAATAATTTTATTTGTTTCAACATTTCTTAGTTTTTTATAGAAAAAAATAAGAAATAGCATAAATCATATAAACAAGAAACATAATCATAAAGATATTTTTCTTTATGAAATTTGTTCTTTTCCATTTATTATTTCTTTTATCATGCATTTTATTGAAATTAAACAATCTTGAGATAATTGAATTTTTCTGAGTATATTTATGTTTAAAGTAAATAATTTAAAAACTAAACTGTAATGGAAAAAATTAAAAAACGTAAAGCTTCACGTCTTTTGCAGATTGTAAAGTTCATGTAAAAAATGAAATTCAAGCAAATTCATTTAATATCCTTTTTTTTTATTAAAAAAGAACAATGAAATACGAAACTTGTCTTAAATGTTCTAGTATCTAAACAAAGATGTGTTAACAATACTTTATTCAATACAATGTTTGCACTATTATAATCCAGTCATCATGCAAAGTCTGAACCTTTTTAGTGAATCATTATCTATTATCATAATCATAATAGTATTAAAATGTGCGCTTAATCATAACACTTCATAAGTCGACTAGTTTCCTTAAGCACCGCATTTCCAAGATCTGCATGTAGCCTGTCTGTCTTAGGCGGCAGAGGCAGGATGTACTTAGATTTGGAACGTAATCGGTGCACAGGTGACAATTCGCCGCCATCGGACAATGTGATTTTCGACAACCAGTGTTACGCAACCACGCCGTCATCCTCAAATGGGAACTCGGACATGGAACAACCGGGGCATTGTAATTCACGTCGCTGCAACGGCAGTCAGGGTTATCAACAGCAAAACAATGTCCAATCAGTATCAACTCCAGGTAGAGTTTGTATAAAATTTTCAATTGAAAACGATTCATTGCAACAGAATCCTTGCGTTCGATCTCTCTTCATGAATCAAAAGGTATCCTTTGCATTCGTCAAGCGATATCGCGCTAATGTAGGATAAAGTACAGCACGTTTTTACATGATACTTTTTGTGTAATTTAGAGAAACCATGTTGCTTTGAGTTATGTCGCATGTATAAAACAAAGTGTGCTGCGGAACAAAGTTTCTTTGAAACCAAAAACAAAAGTTTGCGAAATGGCGATTTTAAAACCGGCTGAATCGTTTTCAATTTAAAATTTGTTGCAGGGAGCCCAACTAGCAGGCTTTTGCTAGAATATGAGATGCATTTGCGAAATACCCTGGCCAAGGGGATGGACGCTGAGAGCTATAGCTTGCATACATTTGAAGCGCTTCTTACACAGAGTATGGAAAATTTAGGTACGTTGAGTTACGCAAGTTAATCAACGCTTTATAATATAAACACTAATTAACAATAAGTAATTTGCTTCTGTTAAGCGATCGTGCGTCTTGTTGTCTTCATGATAACAAGATATCAGATTGTAAGTTTGATTATTCACAGGCGAACTTTCAGTTTGATCTTAATAGTTAATGGCTCCAACAATTGTGTAGATTTAAGTAGATTATTGTACACGGAAGATATTTATTGCTGTTTCAAAAAATTTTAGCTATTCATAATAATTATATTTCAGAATTTGATATAATGAACAATTTTTCTTGTTTAGAGTAGATGGTTCTTGTTTTTAGTTTGCATTTTTATACGTACAGTTTAAATATAAATCAATATAGTAGTCTCACTTTCTACTGAAAATAAAATGTTGATAATTCAAAGGGTTCAGCTACCATATTAAATGCAAATTTATAATAACTTGAAAAAGAACTGAAAATAACTGTATTATTAGATATTTGTGTAAATAAATGGAATTTAAAAATAAAATTCAAAAATTTCGATTTATAATTTCTTTTTTTAATCTTAATTTATTCGATTAATAATACGATATTTTTGTAAAAATATAAAAAAATGAATTTAATTACTACTATGAAAAATAATTTTAATTTTAGAAACATTCAGTTAAACTACGATATATTCAATGTTCTACACAAAAGTACTTATTTTCTGTTAATTTACACAAATAAAATCTGAATTTCAAAAAGTAAGATTTATTTATATTACTTTTTATTTCTTGTGATTGTAATGTTTAATGATCAATGCCTAAGATTTTAAAATTAAATAATAATTATAAGAAACTAACTTAAATAGGAATCCACTGCAGTTAAAAAATTGTTCTAAATACTTGACATAATTTAAAATAAAAATATAGTTTAAAAAATAATATGATAATTTTAATGTAAATTGTTTCGCATTGAATATCTTAATAAAATATAAGGAACAGAACCAAACTCTATATTGAAATTGTCCAAAAATAAAAAATGTGTCTACAATTTTTTTGTAAAATTGTACATAGTAATATTATTGTTTAAATTATCCATGTTTACATTGTTAATGTCTTATAATGTAAAGTTCTGATTCTTAAGCCTGTTCATCATTACGTTTATATACATATTCTATAAATGACACTACACGCAAAATTAAATTACATTAAAAATTACTATACTGTACATTAACGCTGACATAAAAATAGTTTGCTTACATTTTTATAAGCACTGTTTACTTTCAAATTAATAGAATTATAGAAAAATTT
>JABFPJ010003522.1:0-15909 GCA_022817425.1 Gryon sp. ZL-2020 | reverse complement strand
CAGTATTGTATATTATGTTCTTTTTAATGTTGGTACAATGTTGGATATCCATCGTATACAAACAACGTCTTCACAACGTTGATTCGACTAGCAAGTCGTACATAAGTCGCAAATTTCTACTTGGGTAGTTTATAGCTTTTTTGACATTTTCCATTAAAATATTCTATTTCTAAGCAAGAGTGTTAAGCAAAAGAACCCTTTCAACATTCTTCTATTACAATTTCCATTAAATACTTTCGGATTTCTTCGACAAAAAGTTTTCAGTGTAATCAAATCGCGGTATTAAACTATTTTTAATAGTTTATTGTCAAATTTTTAAAGCTTTCATATATTAACCGAGGAGAATGTAGAATAGAGAAAAAAAATGACTAAAATATATAGTATACTATAAGTTTATACGAGGGATATTAACTGTCTGCATGTTTATTGTTTTAAACACTAATTGTTATTCAATAAATTTAAATATATAATATTATCAATACTTCTATCACTTTAATTCGAAAAATTTGCATGTAAAATATTTGCACGGAGTTTAATAAATAAACACAAAAGTTTAAGTGATAATTAAATAAACAGGTGCCTTTGTTAGTATACTGTGAGCTATCGACAGGCGTGCTCGGGACATGCACGAATGGCAAGTTATATTTGAGAAACAAGACGAGAAAAGCACACTTTTCGCCGAGGAAAAAAACAACGCATCCTTCGAGATGCTTGAGCTGACCCAGTTTCTGGCTATAAATTGATTCTCCTGTTAGCGAGGCCTGGTGGCCATGCTTGACTTCCGGCAGTCGTTATCTCAAATACATTAGAACACTGCATGTACAGTATCACTTGAAACTTACATTACTACAGGTTACATACAATGAAATAAAAATGAAAATAACAGTAATTCAAGTTGTCATTGAAGGTTCTCCTTTTTCGACCACATGAAAGTGATATCATCATGTGACAATTTCATTTTTCTATATAGTAATTATTTCTAATGAATATGAACAGCTTTATCATTTATTCGAAATAAATGTTCCAACATTTAGATGAACAGTATCAAATTTCGGTATTATACAGGATTAATGTTTAAAATCAATAGTTGAGTTGATCTTGATAAAGATAAGTTGGGATCAAATCAAAACTAACTGCTAAATGGTTTGTGAAATGTGTTATGTGCTAGAAGTCGAGTGCATGTGTGAAATACCGTCCATTTATGTATTGCAGTGTACATAGTAACGATTCCAATCGAATTGATGGACACATTGTGCTGATTGTTACATTAATCATCCTTTTTTGTTATCTATACAGATTGCGGCATTGAGATTCCCAATTTAATTATTTAATTTAGCATATTTTTTGGAAATATATTTTAAGTCATAAAGTTAAAAAGCTGCGTTACAGATTGGATATTTCGATTAATCAAAATGTAATCATAAATAAAATATCTGTTTGAAACAAAGATTAATGAGACACGTAGAGAGAAAAAATGTCGTCTCTATATGACATTTATATTGAACGATTTGTTTTGATGGAAGTTGGATACTTGGATTACTAGGGTAGAAAGGACAGATTATACAGATATGAGATTCAGGATGAAAGCAAGAGTTATCTTAGTGGAAGTGTAAAAAATATGGTTGACACCGGATTTCCATTGAATTTACTTTTTATAATGATACTTTATTTTATGACTAACCGTAAATAACAGAATATTATGTATTTCTGTTTTTTTTCATATAATAAAATATACAATTTCATCGTTTTCAAGCTAAAAAATAATCTTCGTAAAAGTTTTTTTCGTGATTTATGACGTGCATATAAATAAATATTTTTGCATTATATTTTTACATAACATAACAATTTTACTTGTATTTTTTAGAAATTGTCGAAATATGCTGTGAATTTTTGGTTGAAAGTTTGTAGATGTTAAACAAATAGTAAAAGAGCAAAGATATTTTGCAAGGGTAAAATTATCTGAAAAATCGATACAATTTTGCAATACTTTTAGTTGTTAGCATTTCGTATTATTAGTATTTTTTATTGTTAAATGTTCAAATATTATATGAAACGAACACATTTGAAACGTAACTGTTATGTGTGTAGCGAGTCCAGACTATGAGTGTTATATTTACTTTGATTGAAATGCAATACTGATATATTTACTTGCGAATCCTATACACAGATTTATTTGTTCAAGTTAGTATGCTGTTGATTTTCTGTCATTTCACAAACAACATATTTAATAGACCAAAGTGTTAAACAAATAACATTACTAAATTGATGCAAAGCAATATATGTCTTGTATATTTTACTTGTTATTGCAACATAATATATTAATATTTAGATTTAAAGTAACAATATATATTTTCATAATAATACTAAGGCAAATATTATAACAAAAATTACTATGATTCATTGAGAAAGTGTTGTATACCGGTATTTTTGAACAAATTACTATAAAATATAATAAAAATTGTTATATTGTGTTATATATTTTGTTTTACACATAATAGTAAATTTTATAATAATTTGTTACAATTTTTATTATATTTCATAGCAATTTTTTAAATATGGTCCACACATAAATAAAAATTCTATTTTTCTTGACTTAAAAAATGTTTGCGAGTATTTTCCAATACGAGTTGTACATCAAATCTGGAAATAGCCGAGTAGACAACATGTGGGCTAGTAATTAGGAGGCTCGGGTTCAATTCTCTGGACCAAGCAATTTTTTTTAATTCAAGAAAAATAGAATTTAGATAAAATAAATTTATTAACTAATAATCTTTAACAATATTTATGTTAAGAAATAAAATAAAAAAATAAATTTTATTAATATATAGAACATATATAAAAAATTGCTATGAAATATAATAAAAATTGTATCAAATTATTACACAATTTAGTATGTAAATATGTAAAACAAAATATATAACACGATATAATAATTTTTTTATTATATTTTATAGTAATTTGTTGAAAAATACTGGTATACAATATATACTATATATACTTTCTCAATGAATAATAGTAATTTTTATTATAATATTTGCCTCAGTGTAATAAATTTAATAAAAAAGGTTAAGGATTCATTATTATCTAAATCATTATTTATTTATTTTACTTAATTTTATTTAACAATTTATTATATTAGATATTTGTTAAACATTACTCATTATATTTTACTTTAAATAACTTTTATTAAATTGAACCAGAATTTATGGTTTTATATATACTCAACCTTGATCTGCGATTAAGTAGCACAGAAAAAAGTTCGAAGACACTTTTCGTTTCAATAAGAATTCTCAGCCTATTGATGTACGCCTGGCTATCAATCACTTTCGCTATTGAATTCACCTTTTTCTTACAGCTAAATGGAAGTCGACGATTTTCGAGGGAATCGGAAGAAAAGAACTTATCACGACGTTAAACGAATTTAAGAGAGTGGTAAACGAAATACATTAATAGAGTTGAAAAAAATGCTTATATCATTCGGCAGACATGCAACTTTTCACTAACTTGTTATAGGGTCATAAAAATGTCATTCTATATGTTAAGTAGTTTTATGATTACTGAGATGTACTTCATTTTGGCATGCAATCATTGAGGAATATTGTCGATTTTTATGAATCGTTATATTAGTATTGAATAATTAAATGACTCCGTTTAGAAAGGGTCAGACATTGATTAAATTTCTTCTATAGAGAGATATAACAGAATAAATTAACATCAGAATAATTTTCATAAAATAAAAGTATTTTATAATTTTTTACTTTATAATTTTATATTAAATATAAAAAGACTTCTTTGTCACAAAGTATATGCAATTTTATTCAAACATGCCATTCAATTAATTATTATATAAAATAATAAAATTATAATTCAAATGATAAAATAATTTTACTACGATTATTTTTTTTCTTTTAAATTGTAATATATAAGAGGATACTCATTGTACGATCGAAGTAAAGTAAACTCATATAACAGTCATACCCATCTGTATGTTGAATCTAAATATCGTTTCAACTTTTTTATTCGCACTCAAATATTTCTTCTTTATCTCAAAATGTATGTCATATATATTTATATTGAGCAACATATTCTAAAACGTAAAATGTTATAACTTACGTTACTTTCAATAGAAATTGTTACAAAATAAGAAGTTTCAATCGAAAAAATAAGACGATTCGAAGATGTAATTCCAGCGATCAATTATTTATTCAATTTGAGCAATAATTTTATACAAATATTTTCCTAATTATAACGATTCAATTTCAAATACATTTATTTTCTTTTAAGAGCTTTCCAATTTCAGTTATACGCTTTTATTGAAATGAGTTATTTTATAATGTTTTTATTAGTACACTGAGCCAAAAAATAAATACAAAATATAGTGAAAATATCATTAAATTTACCGTGTTACTTAGTAAACATCAGTAATAATAAGTAAACATTAAACATTACTTTTGTTCCGTTTATTTTGAGAAACTTTTAGATGTAAAATCAGTTCCAAAACAAAACAAATTTTACCTTACTAGTAGGGTATAATTTATCCTCACAATATAATAAAAATAACTGATAAAAACAACAAATTTATTGTACCAGTACGGTAAAATTTATTTATAACATATATTTGTTTTTAATTTAAATTTATTAATTGAAAAAACTCTTTCTCCGCGAATCGATCCCGTGTTTCCAAAGTGTTAGGCTGCTGTTTTATCCACTATACTATTTCATTGTTTATGAAAAAAGTCGTATCGGGAAACCCACTCATCCAAATAATCAAATATAAATAGATATCAATTATTGTACGAAACATTTACCGTACTAACATGGTAATATTTGAAGGCAGTAAAACATAAAATATAATGAAAAGCACGCATTTATTATCAACAACACACCAAATTGTTCTAAACTTAACTACATATAATACCTAAATACAGACTGTAAACAACAGCACGGTAAAAATTGTTCGTCCTTTACTTAAAAATGATGTAGACTAAATGTAAATAGTCAAGTAAATCACTACAAAATATCAATTAAACAACACATTTATTTCCTTTTCGACAATTTTACTTATGTTTACTATGACAAGCACGGTAATTTTTATTTGTTTTTGCTCTCAGTGTAGCAGCAAAAGAAATAAATGAAGGTTTTTTTTTCAATTTTCGATTTCCTATTGAAATGTTTGCTTAAGGGGAAAAAGTTTACTGAACAATTATATTTTGAACGGTTCAGCATAAGACTAATGTGTATGATATCTCAAGAGATTACGATATTTCTTCACAAGATATCTAGCGAGACGGATGAAGTAGAAGTTTTTGCTAAAACTTTGTCTTGAAAAAGATTTCTCGTAGTATCGTAAACTAAAGAGACAAAAGTATCTTCGAACAGTTATACTAGACTTTGTAAAAATAATATTTTCTGAAAACTGTCTGTGTCTTAAAAAGCATTAAAATATTAGGGAAAACGAGTTCAAAAATGTATTAAATAAAAATCTATATACATATATAACATTATACATGAAAGATGCACATGTTGATTTAAAGGAGAATTTATAAACCTCTTCCCTTCAGAGTTCCTTTATGGACTACGCTTTTCTGATGTTTATATGGAATTTAGGTTGTCTATATAATTACATTCGTGAAGTCGTTTATCGGATTCCAAGACACTTCACATTTTTTTATCTCGCGCATCAGCTAAATGCAATTTCTTCAGCCATATATTTTTTTTTTCTTAGTTTCCATAAATCATTGAATTATTACTTTTATTAAATTCCATTATTATTATCGTGAACATGTGACGGTATAAATTGAAAATTTAATTTGCCATCATTATAACTGAAAAACATTTGATTCTCTCTAAGCCTCGCTGAAATATCAATTAGTAACAGTGTTATTTTTAATTTATTCTTCCTTTTACGTTTACGATATAAAACACGAATCATTTTTTGCTCGTTAGAGATTACATTTCAAATGTTGGTTCATTTATTATCGAAATATTATTAAAATAATTAGATTTTTGACCTAAAATAATTTACACTACGATTTTGTTTTGCTTTCTTTAATTTTAATTTAATTTATTTATGATAAAAAGTAGTTTAGTATTTTTAAACTAATGTAATTACAATTTAACCTGGAGAATATGATTAACTACTATGCATATGTCTACAATATTCTTTATAATGGGGCATGTAAATATGTATTTTCATTTTTCCAAAATGGTACAAAAACTTCCACTCAGGTAATTTCATTTTGATATAAATTGTGTTAACTTTGATCCGATTATCACATCAATTTAATATTTTGTATGAAACAAAACTTGAGCTCAATTCGCAAACAAATCGGATTTCAATTTAGCTCTTATATTACTTTCTTTTGAGTGATTTTAAATTTCGAATATATGAGGGGCTCAGCGTTTACAAAATATATAAAAACTTTATCATCGAGGTGCATTAAAAATACAAGAGTTACTTGATTCAATTTTCCATTTATGTTTAAAAAGGTGTTTTATTGTAACAGTATTACAACAGGGTTACATTAATATTATATATACAGATATATTTCCATGTTATACAGGTCCATTTCTGTATTAATCATATACTTTATTTATCGTATTTAAAATATATAATATACACAAAGTTAATAAAAGATAATAAATTAATAATTTCATGAATTTTTAATAACAGGCATAAGTAAAAAATAACTGCATTTTTGAATGTACTTTTTAAAATTGTTCTTATATTTCCTATATATGTTAATTTCTTTAAGAATAATATTTTCTGTAATAAGAAGTTAAACATGTAACTTAATTTAAGTTTTAATTAACTGTCAATATTTTTCATCGTTGGACATTAAATTTGATTTAATTTCTAGCTTAATATAATTAATAATGCTTGTTTATGACAGTTTGATCCTTTCGCATTTTATGATAAACATGAACTTTAGAAGCAGAAAGATCAAACAATCATATATATAAACTTTAAAATGCATAAAAAAATTTTTATAATGAAAATTACATTTACCAAATAAAAAGAAACTATTACTTAAGTGAGACTTCAATTATACATTATGCTAATTAAATTCTCAATGAAACACCATATATGCTATGTAAAAATCAATGTAATTTTTCAAATACAAATGAAAGATTTTTGTATAATGAAAAGTAACATTTATAATGTAATAATATGAAGTAATAAACATGAAACCGGAAGGTCCTCGAGAAATGTGAATTCTAGTACATATGTGAGCAATTTTAAAACGTATAAAATGGAAATTTTAATTATGATATTGTGTAGAAAAGTCAACTTTCTCTATTGTTTCATTGAAGAGATCCCCAAAGGGATGATGAATTTGCGCGTTAATTGAGATTCGTTAAACTTTTGGACTAGCAAAAGAGGTCAAGAGTCTTGTATTAGTCGAGTCTGACTGGCATTGACTATAACTTTTGTTCAGCCTGGGTCTTGAGTATCGGGAGCTAATCGAATGCGATATTTGGATTGCAAGCCTATACCCATCATGTTTACTATCTATTCCTGCAGACCCGTTATATTGACCCGATATGTTGACCTCGTGCAATTTCCAAGCGTTTCGGATCGTTACTCGATCGTTTTAGATCCTCAACTATTCTTAGATCAGCTTATAATGTCATTTGAACTCAATTACAAAACCCGAGTAAGTTCGACTTAAGTTTGTCATCCGAGTTCATATAATTTGCAAGGCTTATCGGCAGATCGTCAAGTCATCGCTAATTTTTCGGCTGTAACCATATCCTTCAAGTTTCGACACGGATAATACGAATATTGTGTGGTTACTAAAATTGCTCTGTGATTGACTTTATTGTTGAAGTTCGACTTTTCTTAATGAAGAAAGTCAACGGTTAATTCTAGTAGAAAATTTGAAAATCGGATCTCGTTGTAGTCCGGAAAAGACATTTAAGGTGATTCTTCAGCTATGTAAGAGCAAAAAGGATAGAGCTAATGGTGACTCTATTAGTGGAAGAGAGAAGCAGTGAATTCGATTGAAGAATCACCTTAACGTATCTAAACCATTGAACGTAATTCTGTTCAAAGTCTGAATATACTGTTTTAATGAAAGCAAATGATAATTGTAACGTGAAAAAAATCTATCTTTATTGTAAACATTTTTCATTTATATATATTTTATAACTATTTTTTTATTTTTACATCAATCTTTTATCAAGGTTTATGAAATAAAATTTTGTTACATCCTATAATACATTTTTAGAATTTAATATTACATTATGACTAGATTACATTATAAATTTATGTTTCATAAACTTAGATTATATGTGATATGAGTTTAAATTTTAAATGAAATCGTCAATTTTTATTTTAAATACAAACTATGTTTTCTGTTATTTTTATTTTGGCACTAAATATTTAGTCTTATATTGCAGAGATTCCTAAGCAGATGAAAATTTAATAACGATTGATCGACAAGTACTGTGACGTAAAAGGAAATTCTAAATATAATTTTCATTCATTAAATATATATCAAATTTGTCATACGAAGCATTATGTGATCATCTCTGATATATAAATGATTTGTCTTCATTTTTATTACAGTTTAAAATATCTTTTTCATTCTGTTTCTTTTTCTCTGATTTTTGAATATAAAAATATTTATTATGTATAATTAAAATGACTTACGGTCAATATTCTGCATTTTCGTTCTTGTTTAAAAATATTATATTTTTAAATAAATACTGATGATATTTTGCTTAAATCAGATATAAAATTAGATACACCTACTCTATACATTTTACATACACGAATAATCATTGTAAAGTAATCATTTTTTAAATCTAATATTTACTCTCTGGAAATTTTGTTGCTGTTATTAAGTTTTGTTAGATTATACAAACATTATTAACTTAAACTTTAAAGAGCAAGCACTTTAATAAAAATTTAATTGGAAGGCGTGTTATGTTCCCATACAAAAAGTGAAACTCTGCAAGTTCGTTATTTTGAAGTTTTGCGTATAATTTAGTCAAGTCGTTTTGTTGTCTTCTCATATACTGAATTCAGAGATGGGAAGCCCATTACTAAATTAAGGAATATATTTAATAATTATTAAAAATAATACAATCAAGTAGTAAAAAATTGCATATTTATCTTATAAAAAAAGACTGTCTTCAACTAAAAATGGAGGTACCATAGTTATTATTGGTATAAAAAGTGAAAAATATGCATTTTAAATCAGAAAGTAATTGAAAAGTAATTAAATTTTTAATTAACCATTACTTTTGTAAATAAAATAAAATTATAAATTCAAACTTAACACAAGTAAGATCATAAATAGAATTATTTGTTTATTCGACTCTACAACTTGCCAAATAACAACAAAGTTTTCAATTATTTTCAAAATGCATAATATTTTTCCAATTTATAACATATTATATAAGTAATTGGGTAATTATTTTTGCCCATCTCTGACTGAATTCATATAATTTCTTAGTCTACATATGTCAAAAGTACGCACTTGATCTCTAGCAAGTAGAATGAATCAAGTATTTTGAAAACACAGTTCATTTAAAAGGAGGTTCGGTATCTCGTATTTTGTTCTTTTCTTTATTTCATTGCACTTGTTTTCTACCTTCGCATACATTTCAGTGTATCGATTTGCGAGATTGCCGTTTTTACTTGCCTCAGTGACCATGTCAAATGACAAACAGGAAACAACTTGGCACTGTTTCGCACATTGTTTTGACTTTTCTCAAGTTTCAAGGAAACTATTTGTCCGTATTAGTGGCGTTTAATTTTTATCGCTACAAAACTTTCGGATTAAAGTGGATGGACAAAAAGTTGACGTTTGATATGAATATTTTCAGAAGTTGAAACAATTTCAAAATTCGTATTTAGATCAAGATATCTAATAATGTATATTTATTTATGGAATAATTTTAATTAAGAAAATCTATTAATTAAAATTATATATTTAATGATGGTTATATTTAATATAAATCATTAAAAATATTGCTATTTTTAATGGTTCATAATGTAAATTGATTATAACTGATTAGTAAGTTATTGTCGAAGTCATTAACTTTATCTAAGTTAGTAATAGATATTTTCTATAAGATAATTTTGTTGATTATAAGAAACATGATTATGTTCATAAAATAATTATATAAAACAATACACTTGTTGTAACAAAATAATGAGAAATATCTATAATCGAATCATATATTGAATTTTTTCTCTTGATATAAGAAAGCAATTTTTTATATTACTGGAGTATTACTAACATCGTAATGAAATATCAAATAATGAAACAAATAATAGATAACATTTCTCTGAATAATACTCCTTTTTTATCTTCTAAGTCTTATTGTCTCTCAATAGTAAAATATTTTACTATTTCGAAAGATATATGTTTTTGATAATCGACTAATATTAGTATAAAGTTTAAGTTTACAAAATAATGCATCACATTTTTTATGTTATGATTTAATTTTCAAGAAATAATACTGAGAATCAAGTAACAAAGATACAAAATTGTAAACGAAAAAAATTACAAAATAAATAGTTAATGTTTAATTGTGATTAATTATTATTTCATTCTAATTTTCATATATTTACAAAATATGAAATTATAAAAGCATTTATTATTGCAAAAGTCAGAAATCATATTACGTACTGTGTAATTAAACTATACAACTGTATAAAAAAATCTGTATATGAAAATAAATTTATTTATGAGCACAATTTTGGTTGATATAAAAATAATTGCCAATATATAGCAGTTTCTGGAATATATAAGAAGAAATTGATTATACAAAAAGAGTTTAAAATACACTTGAAATGTAAGAAAATTGTTCGTATTTGAGAAAGCGTACGACAGTTTTCGTGTTTCTGCATAAAATTATTAAATTTTATGTCTCCTACAGCTGACACAAGAAATTATTTTATAATTTGAAAGAAAATGTTATTAGATATTAATTTATAAAAAAGAAATGAAAGATTTATTTTTTCAATTAATGATATCTTTCAAGATTTCATTTTACAGTAGAATTTGTGGTTATAATTAATTAAATAAAGTTTAAATGAATCCCAATAAAATATGCTGATACGAAAATAACTTAAAACTTTATATTCATCTTATATTCCGAAAATTTGTAGAAGAAAAATGCTAAGTTAACTAACTCTAAGTATATATATTACAAAATGTTAACCTACTTTTTGCCGTTGTTGCACTTTTGAAATATGTTAAAAAATGGTTATATATTTGAGTATGTCTAATATATATCTTTTAAAATAACATTAAAATATCTCTTTTTGCAATTTAGCAGTTATTACATTAATACATATCTCCGCAACTAAAATCTTTCACGATTATTTTAATGAAACTATCCATTCATTTCTATTTAACATCATTCATCAAACTACATTTTCTTATAAAAAGATTTCCAAGCATCCGAAAAATCAGTAACACTTGGTGGTATATCAATATTTCCAAATCCATCAAGAAAACACTTTTAGTTGATCTTTTTTTCTCTTTTTCATTTCAAGGTGAAGACGCCTTGTAATTTCGCTGTCCGACATTGATCGATTGTTCCGTAAACAGCGAAATGAAGCGTTATCGATTAATCTAAATCTTGATTGTGTTAAAAGTTATTTACTTCTCGCGGTCTGCTTGCACTGTCTTACAAAGTGACATAGATGAAACTTTTGTTGCGCAAATTCATGTGCGCAACGCAGCGCATTATCATCAATCTCTTTTATGTCGTAACGTTTTTAGGTTTTGTGTATTTTTTTGCCTCGGTTTTTCCGTTGACAAAGAAAGTTTCCGAAATTGAAGTTTGCACCTATGCTTGGCGCTGTTTAGTGCCTAATGTTTTTCTTTGCCGTTGGAAAATGACGAAGAGAACAAAAAAAGTCGAAGGAGAGTTCGTGCCGACTGTATAACTGACGAGTTATTTTTTCTTTTAAGCTCCTCGGTCAATATTGACGAACCAAACAAACTGCTGGAGCAGAGACAGAGACAATAAAATTTCTTGGGATGAAAATATTTTACCGCTTCTTTTTATCTCGGTTTTTCTGGTTAGGGAATTTGTTTTATTAATATATAGGTGGAATGTTGAACAAGTTTTTGTCCAATTTGCCAACAAAGTTTGTCTATTAGAACAAAGTCATTTTTGTTATCAACTCTTGGTTATATTTGCAGTTTGATCTTCTAAAGTTAGAATAAATCTCCCAATTATTTTAATAGTGTTTTCCTAAAGAATTGCAAGGTTATGAAAATTGTAAGTTTACACAGTCACATGTTTAATATGCAATTGAAAAATGTTAAATTATATTGTTTCATTTTCAATTTGAAGTAATCTTTTTTGCAGAAACTGTTGACACATCTTCTTTAAAATGCAAAGACCTTTTCTGAAAGATCACTTGCAGTAAT
This sequence comes from Gryon sp. ZL-2020, assembly GCA_022817425.1. NCBI lineage: Eukaryota > Metazoa > Arthropoda > Insecta > Hymenoptera > Scelionidae > Gryon > Gryon sp. ZL-2020. The sequence continues at coordinate 3,505 of JABFPJ010003522.1, read as the reverse complement.
AAATAGTAAATAAATTCTTATTTCATCATTTGCGTCATAAATGTAAAGATCTATTTTGATACATAAATTTACATAGCGTAAATTTCCTTTTAAAGGATGCAGACGAATGAAAGAAAATCAGTTTATAGGTATGGAGTTTGTTATTTTTTTCTATCATGTAGATGTCATTAAAATGACAAACACTTGTATTGGCAGGATAAAGTTTAAAGAATGATTTGTATATAGTTCTGACCAAACAGGAGTAAAAAATAATTTACACCTGAAAAAATTGATGAAAAAGCCGTTTCTACGAAAATAATAAAATCGAGGCTATCTGACAAATAAAAAAAAAGCTCAACAATTGCTTGTATTTTTTAAATACTGTAGTTTTCAGAGATTTTAGTAATAGTAAAAAAGAACAAACATGTTTTGATATGCCAATTAAAATACTGTAGTCATATCACCGTCATTAATGATTTTTTTATACTTTAGATTATGTTATTTTTTGGAGTACAGTAAATTGATAATAATTGGGATACACTAAAAAAACAAGTATCTCTGTTGAGACCTTTTTCATGATTGAAACATCAAAAATGTCACAAGTATTCAGTTTTAAGACGTTTGTCACGTCTCAAATGAAAACTGTCTCAAAAATGAGACATTTATTTTTGTAGTGTACACTGAATGGGATTTGTAAACATGAATTCAATAGAAGTTCTATAATCTAGCGACGCTTTGCGACCAAAACACCCGTTTAAGTAATTCCGAATTCGGTTTAAGCAATGTGAAGAGACATTGAACATGCAAAAATATTTAGCAAAAATCTAGCGATTATAAATCAGATATACAATTTTGTTTGTTTTTCTAAATGGCAATTTTCAATTGTGACACTCGATAATTAACTTTCTCAGTGTTATCAATAATCCTGATAAGATATTCGCGTGAGCTTGAATGTGAATGCAAATGCATTTTGTAATATAGGGATTATGTTAACGAGAAATGTTGAATGATGTTGTTTGAGGAAGTGGTTCACTTCATAATGGATTTACCAAAGAAAGAACGGAAGCCAACAGGCAAGAAAAGCAGACATAATTATGCCAAGCGTTCTTGCAGCTTTTCTTTCACGTTTCATTTTGCTGCTATTCGTCATTGGCGGCTCTTCTGGTATCGGTTCCGGCGAGGGTCCCACATTCGGTAACGATGTCAATCCTGCCGAGATTCCGTTAATTTGTAGATGTTTGTCGAGCAGAGCCGCTGCCACTTTACTCCTAAAACATTTTGAGAATTCATGCATTAATTTTGATCTGAAATGTTCTATGCATAGCTAAAATGAACGAGAATTTTGTAGATCAATTATACAAATAAGATAATTGACATTGCAAGAATTTTTCTATGTTATTTGGTATTAAAATGCATTTTTAGACATAGTTTTCATGTATTAATATAAATATATATAGAATTAATTAATACATTTTTATTAATTTAATTAATTAATATATGAAATAATGCAATATATATAAAATTTGTTGAATGAAAGTTTGAAAGTAGCGAAAAGAGGCATTAATCATATCATTGGCATTATATTCCACGTGTCATCCTTACGTAGTAGGCCCTATAATGCCATTTATCCATATTTTTGTCTTTCATGCGGGCCAGTGTGCTGGCAAAATGACTTATTAAAAATAACTAATTTCCTATAGTTTGATTACTTAAATTCGTTCAATTACATCTTAAGAATTATTTAAGGGGACTCTCCACGCAAAAATGACGACATTTCGAAAAAAAACCGAAAAACTTTTTTTTGAGTTTTCGGATACTTTAAAGTGTCCTCTTTCATGTGATGCTTTTATTTTTTTGAAACACTTTTTAAAAATGCATGAAATTAATAATTATGCACATCGATGCAAAGGCAGATGAAATGCTTTTACGGCGGTTTTTTTGCTATCTTTGTGACAAATAAACCTAAAAACATTAGATTTTATGATATTTTTTGACATTCATCATCTGTGTTTATTATCATCATAATAATAAAATTATTTTGTATTTTTAAATCAATTAAGAATGTAAACCGCAGAAAATGAATGTGAAACTTTAAAATGCGTTTTTCTCGTAAACTTATTTTTATCAATTTTCCAAATTTGAAATGTTGGTGGGAACTCAATTTTCATCCGATTGGCTTCTTTTTTGTTTTAAACTGTTCAGAATTCAATTCTCTAGGATAATTACGGACAGATTTGGAATAACTATTAATAAAAAAAAAGTTACAAACAATAAACTAAAAGAAAACACGTTTTTTTTTTGGCGTTTTTTGGCTTGATTTCACATTATTGTCCATAACTTTTGTTTGTTAATAGTTATTAAAAATCTGTTCATAATTTACCTAGTCCTCTAAATAAGGAACAGAATGGCGCCAATAAAAATAAAATTGCTTGTAATTTAAGGTCCCAATATCTTTTTGAAAATGGGCGTTTTTGAACATTTGTTTGTTAATAACTCATAAACAAATGATTGTTTTTCGGTTTTTAATACATATTATTAATTAGGGACTTGAACTCTACTAATCACCAAAAAATCAATGCTATTGCACTGAAATTGACGAAAATAGCCATTTTCGTGGAGAGTCCTCTTCCCAGATGGAAATTTGAGTATTCCGCCATAAATGATAAATGGCCCAAGCACGGGCCAGCATTGGCAGTCGGGAGTCGACAGCCAATCCTGTCGCAATACTGGTTATTTTTGCATGCCGTTAATTGTCACAATAACTCATACATCCCAACTGTGGGCCAGTATTGGCAATCAAAGGTCGGCAACCATTACTGGCCCAGCACTGGCTATTTTTACGGCAGATTATTCTTTAAATAAGTCAAATAAAGGAACTCGGGTCCAGTCATGGTAGACAATAGAAGTACATTTTTCCATTTAGTTAATTGTACTTAAATGTGGAATACGAAATTTCCTTTAAAAATTGCAATTATTTACAAATTATTGTAAAACTGGATTTGCATTAATTAATTAATATAATAATTTATTTATTACTTAATTAACTAATAAGTATTTTACTAAATTTATTTATGTTAATTTGTTATCCCAAATAAAAGCCTTGTATATTTGACGTATCGAAATATTTTTATTTCCTCATCAGAACTAAATTGTATAAAAATAAAAAAATCACTCAACATATTGAAAATAATCCATCACATGAAATTAACTTTAACCAATTTTAAATATTAGATACAGAAAGCAATGAACAAAAAAGAAAAATTTCTGAAATGTTATATATAAAAAAATTTGAAAAATCAACATTAAATTTAAAATCAGATACAGATAAACTCAATCATGTATATGATATTCTTTTTGATTCAAATAATATATGATTTTATCGCCAAAATACAATACATGCACTGAAAGCAATGCTCTTATTAAGTTTACAAGAAAGTATTGTAATGCTGGGATATACGTGTTATTTGATAAATATATTTAGACTGTTTGGGAATTTCTATAGAATTTCTATATATGTTTACCTTAT
>JABFPJ010003521.1:0-15913 GCA_022817425.1 Gryon sp. ZL-2020 | reverse complement strand
TACTCAAATGTGAATAATGGTGGCGCTGTGGTGCGATTTTCGTTTCACATTCTTAGTCTTTTCAGACATCGTGTGAATATCGAAAATTGCAGTTTTTTCATTAGCAAAAGGAGCTACACAAAGCTATCAGTGTACTTATGTAAGTTTTAGGTGCATCGGCACGACTTACAATACAATAATGTTGTATCTTTTTTCTGCTTTATTAATGAACAAAAATAACGAAAATTTTTTAGAGGAAAATTATCTACTGCATTTTAAATAATATGATGACATCAATATTCTTGAATATAAATATTTTTGAAATTACGTTTCTTAGTTGAATTTTGTATATTTATGAAAATATAAGTATTCTCACCCGTGTTAAAGTTTCCTAATAATTCCAAATAAATTTTGCACAATTCCTAATACACATACAAACCATGTATATGCATGTATACAAATGTTTAAATGTGTGTATTAGGAAATTTGAAATATTTATTAGGAATTGTTTGGAACTTTTAATTCGGGCATATATATATATATATATATATTCACTTAGTAATTATCTTAATCTTGCAGGTTAAGCCAGTTGAACACAAATTAGTATTGCAAGTTTTTGATGAAAACAGATTGACACGAGATGACTTTTTGGGAATGGTCGAATTGACGTTGATTAATTTACCAAGAGAACAAGAAGGTCGTTACATTCCTACCAAACAGTACATACTACGTCCACGAAGGTATTTCTATTATTATTATTAAAGTTATTATTTTTATTACTATTATTATTTTCAATTAATTCATTTAAATACCAAATTATATTTTTTGAATTATCATTCATTTATGTACATTTATTTCAATTAATTACCTCATTCTATTAAAAAAAATGTTAAGCAGATTTTAAAGGATTAATAAACGTGCAAGCGCAAAACATTAACGTTGACAAGTCAGACGAAATAATGGATTTCAGTTATTTTATTCATATGTATTTGTTTGTTATTATTAAGCAGTTAATTAATTTGTTTCCTAGTAATCATTCTAGTGTGAGATCGAGAGTTAAGGGGACATTAGAAGTATATCATGCTTATATATCTGATTATCCTGTTATCGACACTAATGAAGGAAGAGAAAATGAACCTGATACAGGCGGTTGGGAAATGTTGGATCAAAATGCCCCTACATCTGAAAACAGTCCCGTCGAACAACCTGCTGAGGTAATACTGCAGATTTAAAAAATTTTCAAATTTAAATTATTCATTCAGATAATATAGCTGAAGACATTATTCATAATTATTCTCGAATATTATTTAAAAATTGTTCGAATATATGTAATATTTCTTTTTAAAAATCAATAAGTCCTTGTTGTATTTGTAGATTATTATGTTTAATGGTGTATTACCCTTTGGATGGGAAGAAAGACAAGATGCTAATGGTAGAACATATTATGTCAACCACATAGCACGATTCACACAATGGGAACGTCCAACTGCAGTGTAAGTTCTACTTGAATAATATTAATTATACGATATGAAAATTGGAAATTTGATTAAAATAATGAATTTATATTACGCCCACACATATTCACACATTCTTTGCTTGTTCAATTAACAATGCATTGAAAATGATGATAAGAAGGAGATATTTTCAAAAAGTTATAACTTTGCTATTGTTATCCTAAATAAGATTTTAGATGTTAAATTCATTGAAAAAATAGATTGTTATTCTATAAAATTGCATTATGTAACTTTTTAATAATACAAAATAAATACCTTTTAGGAATGTTGAACCGCGGGATGGAGTGACTCAAGAGCAACGAAATTTAGATACAGCAGCAACTGAGTTTCAAAGACGATTTCACATTAGTGCAGATGATGCTGAAAGTAGACAACGAAGCTCTGTTATTAGTCAGGTATCTTTCAAAGTACTGTCTTTATCTTTTTATTTGATGCTTCAAATTCTTTACGTTTCAATTAGTTATAGAAATTAACTATCAATGAACTTTGTTTGTTTGTAAAATTTGCATTTTTTTCTGTTTCATGATTTCATATAAAAATAGCATTTTCTTTTCCTCATTATTGCGTTATAACTAACTACCTTTTTTTAGCAATTTGATAAAGTAAATTTATATATTCTTAATTTCAAATAAATATGTAAATTAGAAAATACTTTTTTAGAACTTAGCTTGCTGTATTTTTTAAGAAGAATATTGTTTATTAAGAAAAAAAATATTAATAAAAAATTACAATTTATAATACATACTTTTTATTTATATAATCAATAATAAATTATTTTAATAATAAAATCATTTTAATATTTGAAGAAATACATAATAAACAATTCATTAAATGACGATTGTTGTGTTTGAATCATTTGGACTGTAATGTTACTATTTTCAATTTCAAACATTTTCATTAAAAAATTTGTTTCGCGCTTTACACTTGTCCTGTCTATAAATTGTAATTTACCATAAACATAAAATTAGTCGAAAAAGCATGTAGTATGTAGAATGTTATGCATGCGTATAAGGACAATGAAGCTCCTTCATCAGAAAATGAAGAATCAGATGCTCGGGATGGTGAGGGTGGGAATAGTGGGGGGAATTCGGGTGATGCTTCGTCTGAATCAGAATCAACTCTGTCTATCGATGAAGAAGTCTATGAAAATGATGAGCAGGTATAATAACAATCTTGTTTTCAGCTTCGTGTAATCTACGTGTTTGATTTTTTGTATAAAGTTCACTTCAATTAATTATTTTGTATCTTAAGAGCAATATATATATATGTTTATTGCTTGTGAATTAAAATGACCAAAAGGCATGGTATTTTTTTTATCTCTGTTTCATTTTCACAAGATATATCGACGCTTCTTACGTAAAAAGTGACATCTCAACTTTTTTGTACAAAAGGGTACATCTCCTATATTTAAGCATAGGAGATGTACCCTTTTGTACAAAAAATTTGAGATGTCACCTTTTACGTAAGAAGCGTCGATATGTTAATAAACAATTAATAATTATAAATAATCATTATGATTAATAATAGTCACTAATCATTAATGATCATTCGTAATAATTAATCATTTATTTGCATTCAAATTATGAATGACAAAGTGTGAATAAACTTTGGCATTTAAATCAGTTTTCTCACTCAAGTTCTACATTCGTATTCACTCATTGTATGTATGATTGTTGTCGATGTAATCAGATCATATCAGTGTACAAAAGCGCTTTTAATAATTAAGTGGAATTTTATTCACTAAGTAAATGTATTGATTTCTATTATTATTACATAATAGAAAGTAATTTTAATTGAAGTTTATTCATGAAAAATTTTAATAAGAAGCTGATATATTGTATTATAAAATATAAACATTTAAAAATAATATTTTGCATTAAGAATCAACAATGTTTTTATGAGAAAACTTTAATCAAAGTTTAAACAATAAAATATCACATTCAAAAAAGCATGTTTTCCAGTCTTAGAGTAGATCCCTCAATTAATTGTTTGTCATTATTATTTATATCTTTAGAGTGATGACAATGTGGATAGCCCAGCTGGCTCTAGACGCTCTTCGGAACAGGTAATACATTAAATATTTCATTGCATACATCCTGGCATGAGAATGTTGAAAATTAATGCATTGAGTTTACATTTGAATTTAGTCTATCCTTCAGCAACATTTCGTAATGTATAATTAAGTTTCTCAGGAAATCAAAAGCAATTAACTTAACAACATTCAAATTATAAGTAATAAAATAATGCAAAAATTGACATTAGATATCATAATTAATTTTTTTTTTTTCATTTGCTGACATGAGTTCATTAAGTTTAATTATTTTCACTTTTTTTCTTCGCGTTTATTAAAGTGTTTTATTTAACAACTTATGAATCGTAAAAATATAATAATTAAGGATTAATATGAAAATGAATTATTCTCGGATGCAAAAAAATGATGTAATATTAACAATTTATTGTAATATTTCATTAGCTTGAGAGTCCAAATTCTGGAAACGCGGCATCGAACAAAGATGGACTTCCACAAGGCTGGACCTCGCAGGTTGCGCCTAATGGGCGAGTGTTTTTCATTGATCACAACGAGCGAGCGACAACGTGGGTCGATCCAAGAACTGGTCGACCCAGTCCAATGCCACATCATAATACGCCAGTAGCTACACCGCGAAATGATACGGATCAACTTGGTCCACTTCCAGAAGGGTGGGAAGAACGAGTACATACGGATGGAAGAATATTTTTCATCGATCATAGTAAGTTAAGTTGTAGATATATGTATAAAAATAAACAGAGAGAAAGGGAGAGAGAGAATTAATTAAATTAATTAATTTAATTAATTTTAGTTACTATGATAAAATTTTACTTTCAATGTTTAAGAATAAATAAAGTAATATTAACAATAAATAATACATTATTTATAGATACCAGAACAACGCAATGGGAAGATCCACGTATGTCGAATCCGCAAATCGCTGGTCCTGTAAGTATAAGAAAACAAAACTGTTATATCTGAACTAAAACAAATTCGATTTGAAGTGAAACAATTAGAATAATGTAATTTTACTTGTAGGCTGTTCCTTACTCGAGAGACTATAAACGTAAATACGAATATTTAAAGTCTCAATTAAGAAAGCCGGTAAGTAATTTGTATATTTATACAAAATAATTATGTCAAAGGACAATAGAAAAACAAGTTTTATTATCTTTAAATTTGTTTGTTTTTTTCAGAATAATGTACCTAACAAATTCGAGATAAAAGTAGACCGGAGTAACATTTTGGAAGATTCTTATCGCATAATTAGCACAGTAAATAGAGTCGATGTTCTTAAAACAAAATTGTGGGTTGAATTCGAGGGCGAAGTCGGATTGGACTACGGCGGTCTTGCACGAGAATGGTTTTTCTTATTATCAAAAGAGATGTTTAATCCTTATTATGGGCTGTTTGAGTATTCTGCTATGTAAGTATGCGTATACATTATTTGCATTATATATTATCATAATTGTTGTTTTTATTATTATTTATATTTTTTCATTCAAAATATAAATATTATTAATTTTTCAGGGATAATTACACTTTACAAATTAATCCATTTTCCGGATTATGCAATGAAGAACATTTAAATTATATGAAATTTATCGGTCGTATAGCTGGAATGGCGGTTTATCATGGCAAATTATTAGACGGTTGGTTTTTAATAAAATTATACAATAAACATACAATTGACTAATTACTATATTATCACTATTCAAATATTTTCAGCATTCTTTATTCGGCCTTTCTACAAGATGATGTTAGGAAAACAAATTGACTTAAAAGACATGGAAAGCGTTGATTCGGAATATTACAATTCTCTGCTTTGGATCAAAGAGAACGATCCGAGTGAATTAGATTTAACATTTTGCATTGACGAGGAGAGTTTTGGACATACGTCTCAACGTGAATTAAAAGCAAATGGCGCGAATATTCCGCTGACGAATGAAAACAAAGATGAATACATAAGTTTAGTTATTCAATGGCGATTTGTGTCACGTGTTCAAGATCAAATGAATGCTTTTCTCGAAGGTTTTAGCGCGTTAATTCCGCTTACGTTAATCAAAATTTTTGACGAACATGAATTGGAATTGCTGATGTGCGGCATTCAGCATATTGATGTCAAGGACTGGAAGCAAAACACATTGTATAAGGGTGACTATCATGCAAATCACATAACAGTTCAATGGTTTTGGCGAGTTGTACTGTCGTTTAATAACGAAATGCGTGCGAGACTTTTACAATTTGTTACGGGCACTTCGAGGGTACCAATGAATGGATTTAAAGAGCTTTATGGAAGTAATGGACCACAACTTTTTACTATTGAAAAGTGGGGAACACCGGATAATTATCCCAGAGCTCATACTTGGTGAGTTTATAATACCTAGTCATATATGATTTACTAATATTCAGTCGAAATTAATCCGTATTATCTATAATAAACCAGTAACATCAGTGAGTAATTTATTTTGAGCAATGCTAAAGCGTTATTGTACTTTTATATAATTAGTTCACATAATTATCTAATGTATAAAAAAACTGTGCATCTATATATGTATTATAACTCTTAAGTATAATTGGAAAATATGTACTTAATTTTTATTCCAGTTTCAATCGAATCGACCTTCCGCCATACGAAAGTTACCAACAACTCAGGGAGAAGCTTATAAAAGCAATTGAGGGCTCGCAAGGGTTTGCTGGAGTGGATTAGCGCGAAATACCATTTTTTGTTATGATACCTGTAATATAATGTATATATTATATACATATATATACATACACATGCGCATCGTGAAATAAAAACCGTAATCGCAAAATTGTCTGGACACTATCTTAAACGCTACTTGTCAATCTTTATCAGACAATGCGTAGATTATATCCAAAAACAAAATTGAAAAAAATTGTATATCTTAGCACTAGTGAGTAAAGTTTTTGATTCCGAATGAAAATACAACTGTTTCACGTGGTATCATTAACTTTTCACACTACACGTTATTTTATCCAATAAATACATTAATAGAGATTCATTTTCTAAGTGTTTTTAATGGAAACAGACTTTTGCAGTAGTAGGATATGCATGTACTTTTTTGAGAGAATACTTTTGCTACTACAAACAGTTGGGAAGTAAGTTCACTTTTATTGTACGTATTGGATAAAAAATATGCCAAAATCTATGTATACATACAAAGTGGAAATTTAAATGACGATGAAAATTGTTGCTACTTAATTGACAATGAATTTTAAATATTTAGATGAGACAATCATTCTCTTATTTTTCAAATAATATAATAAAATATATTCTGTTTTTTAATTTAGATATTTTTTATATCATTATATAAGTGTTTCTTATAATCGTGGACAATTTAAGAGACCTATAACAGTTTTATCAATAATTATTGAATATTTTCTGTATACATATATTAATTTCGCTTTTAAATCTTGCTTACGTCGTCTCTTAAGTTTGTTAAATAAATACTAAATAAATAACATCTATTTTAATCTTTAAAACACTTCTAGTTGACGGGTATTAGATGATCAATTACACAGAGAAATGAAAAAACGAATGACACGTATGTCATGCACGACTAAGTAATGTAGCAGCACATTTTTCAAAAAAGAGTGACTCGTATGTCACATTCGAACAAAATTGAAGGTTAAAACCTGACAATAAACGAGTGAGTCGTATATAATAAACGAGTCACTCTTTTATATAAATGATTGAATCATATATGATAAACGCGAGTCGCTCGTTTAGTTTATTACCTTTAACTTGTTAACATTCTACCGAGTCGTATGTGACATATACGATTCACTCGTTTTTTCATTTCTCCGTGTATCTATCTATTGATTTATTTTGTATATAATAATTTCTATTTTATCTGAAAGTTAACTGTAAAATTGTGAGGAAATATAATACGTTGCGCAATGCTTGATATTATAAAGAAATGATGAATTATCATAAAACAAAAATTGTAAATACATTTGTAATGACAACAAATGAAATCAAAGAAAAAGGATTTTAATGCGTTGAAAAAAGAGCTGCGATTATGTAAGCAAACAAGGCAGATTACACTGTGCTGTTGATGATTACATAAGTTATAGACTTGTGTGTATGTATGCATGCGTGTATCTTAATTACATTTATATATCGAGGCGCGCGAAAAGTTGGACTTGACGATTATTTTTTTCTTACAAAAAATTCCAACGTTACGTAAAAAACTGTATTATATGCAAATTTTATTTAGATATATTATACCATATGTTAGTTATATATATCGTCGGTCCTTACGAAAACTATTCCATTTCAATATTTCCTATGTTAATTTATATGGCCATTTTTTAAATGGAATAGTCTTAGTAAGGAACGTCGATATAAATGTTCAAAAATAGTCTTTTTAAGCGAAAAAATGATTTTTACTTGAAAATCAAATTTTGTGATGATGTTTTTATAATATAAACGGAGTTTTTTTTATTTATTTATTAATCATAAATTTATTTCATTAATGAAAGAATTTGTATTTTAGCTATAATAATGGGTAAATCGATCCATTCTTAAAAATTAAATAAAATCTCAAAACAAAAGTTTACTTTTGTCAAAATATATGAAAAATTGATCGAAGTAAGAAACGTCAAAACTTTAATGTGCAATAATAATGTTTCAAGTTCTGTTACCTATTCCTTTAAATAATTATTTTTTAAAATATATATCTAATATATATACATAAAAAAACTTTTACAAATAAATAATATAAAAACATTAATCAAATAACATTTTCGATTTATTTTATATACAAAGTAATATGATACTGATTATTATTATAACAATACTAAGTCATAGTGACTAATAGCTAATTAAGTAAATTTCATGATTTCCATTTCATTGCTCATAAAATCAGATTTTTTATGCAAAAATAAATCTATATCATTCTTGTTCCTTTGCTTAAATTTATCAAGGTGTTATATACACTGTTAAAAAACTTGAACAAATACAATTTGTCTTTTATTTTTGAAACGCATTTGAAGCGATGTTACTAAGACATTTTGATTTCTCATGCTTATTTATAATATTTACTTTTGCTTAACATTTTGTATTTATACATTTTAATAATTTAGTTTAATAAACCTTGATAATTAATGTTAACCAAATACTATATAATTCAAAATAGAATCAATAACATTAAGTGCTTGCAATATCATTTTTCGTATGAAATAAACACTAACATTATGACTGCTTATTAAAAATTAATGATATATTTATAGAGTCATTAATTATTTATATATACAACTTTAAATAGCGTATTCTTTATATTTGACGCGTACATTCAACAGTACATTCCATCCTGTCGTGCTGTGCGACTTATGTTATATAAATGTAATTATTTAATGATTTTATTATAATGAATATATTCTTAATCAAGCAATATTAAAAAAAGTCATGTAATTATTCAAACAATCATATTTATATAAATAGAATGTATCATAAATATATGAGTTGAATGTCACATGTGAATTTAAAAAAAAAATATATATATATACAAATTCATATTGTTAGACGTACGGTAATAGTTGTAACAATCTTTGTCTTACTGTGGTAGTGTCATTGTATAAATCATAATATGACAAATGCTATGGCAATCATAGCTGGAACACTAAAAAAATTATAACAGAAAGTGACGTTCAATCTCATATATTTATTAGGAAATTAAAAAAGAAAATATCAATTTAGTTTTTATTGAATGTATTATTTCAAATGCATATGTAGATTTTATGATAATTATAATTTCTGCAAATGCGCTTAAAGATTGTACATATGTTTAACTGTCAAAAATTCTGATTATGATTTACGTTAATCAAGTGCCTCGAAAAAGTCATAATTAAATAAAAATAATAGTAATGATAATATTAATAATAATATTAATAATTAAAATAACAGTAATAATTAAAGAAAGCAAATTAAATTTGGTAATTGTATTTCATATTTAAAATTTGTTTTCCCTTAATTTCAACTTTATTTTTGTTTGCTTAATTTTACCATAATCTTATGACGTAATGACATTACACAGTTTATAGATTTCTATAAGCAGTTTCAAGCAATATAGGCATGTTGCATTTATTGAAAAATCAATACATCGCTAAATACTATTTGACCATTTGTAATTCTAAGAAATTATAATTAAAGTCATTACAAAAATAATTGAAGAAATGTGTATGTTCTTCGTTTTTAATTATTATGACTTAACTTGATATTTTTCAATAGAATGAACTAAATTATGTAAGAATTAGTTTATTATATTTATTTTGTTTAAATTATACTTTGTTAATTAATGATAAAATTCAATTTCTTGACTCACTATGATCAAAGTGATGAAATTCTCTGTAATATAGATGTTATTCACAAGTCATATAATGAAATTTATTATTTTAATCTAAAGGGATAGTAGATTCAAAGTGTACAAAAATACTTTTGTCTTTATACATTACAAGTTTTAAATTTTAAAGTGTAACTCCAACTGCTGTTAGTAGTTAAATATAATTAAAAGTGTAAAAATGTAAAATATCTTTATATAAAATGTTTTATTCGTATCTTTTTTATTACTTATATTTAAGAGTATCAGAATTTTTGGCAAGATATGCGGAGTAGTTTATTGCGATTTACTTTTAGAAATTTTCTCAATTGTAAATCGTAATATATATATATATATATATATGTAAGTGTTGTATTTTTGCAAGGTTTTGTTTAACAATCTTAATATTTACTGCAATCTTTTACACACGCAAAGAAAATTCAGAACAATGAAATTGTCAGAAAAATTAAATGAATATTTCAATGTAATTACAGTAGACGACCAAGATCTGTCCAATCAAAGTTTGTCTACGATCAGAGTCTGTCCAAGAAATAAAACCAACGTCTGTCTAAGCGCGAGCTTCAGACAGTACCGCAAAAAAAAATTTGAAGAACCCATTTTTAATTTTTTTTTCTTGTCAAAGAATCACTTACAGTAAACATTTTATAATCAATATTATTTTATATTTTACGTTGTATTTTTTATTGTTGCAAGTTTTGATTATACACGCAAAAAACAAAATATCAATTTTTCCTATTTTCTCTGGCAGAGCGACTCCAGAGAGATGACATTCATAAACATTTTAATAAAAAATGGAACATTTTTTGTTTTTATTGAAAATTTACGAAATAAATTATTAAAATATAAATATACATTTATATATTATAATAAATTAATAATAAAGTTAGCATTTATAATGAATAATTATTTTTAAAATCAATTTTTTAATTTTATTTTGAGCTGATATGAAATATAGATTCAATTACCAATAGTATATCCCAATTGTTGTTAGTTTATTATTACTATTATGATTCTGAATATTTTTATTATTATTATTATTATTATTATTATTATTAATATTATTACTGGAAATTGAAGTCTTAAGGAGGTTCACTCGTGAAGTACGGGGGGAGGGAATTACTTTATTTTTATAATGTGTTAAAAGTCCTTAAAAACACTTTTTTTCTGGGAGAAACTAACGCTTCTCCCACTCGTTGAGATAAAGAATCGTACTCGACTGGAAGGGAGAAGTAGAGTTTCTCTCACTCGTGAGAAACCTCTACTTCTTCCTCTAGTCAAGTAATATACTATTTTTAGTACAAAATATTGTTTAAGAAATGATTAAATGTTATTTTAAAATAAAATACGATTAATTTATTAGAATATTTGTTAATAAAAGTGCGATATGAAGTAGGCTTTTGAAGATTGTAAAAATGTTCAATGGTCAGTTTTTTATGTTATTGAAAATAAGATTTATGAAATGTTAAATAACTCATTCAAAGATGTTTAGTATTTTTTTATCATTTCTAAATTGCTTTCTTTTTCTATTTACATGAAAATGCCATAAGAACCTATGTTAAAATGGTTTTTTCTATATGTATTTGATTTGCAACTACATCGTGAAAAATTTTCAAAAAATTCAGGTATCATTTTTTCTTCATAATTATCAATCTGGCGAAGTTTCATTTAATTCTATCATTTTTTGCATAAGTCGAGTGAAACTTCTTAAATGAAATTTCCAAAGAACTGCAAGACATGATTTTGAAATACATATTTATATTATTAATTCTTTATTATTAAAACTTCTATTCTTTATTATTATTAAAACTTCTACAGTTAACGTAATATGCTGCAATTTTCCCCCTCTCTCAAGATTAAGTTCTTATCAGCTATGGACAAATCTTGATCGTCTATCTATCGTATTATTAAAATCCAAAGGATTTTACGATATATTAGAATAATATACCTTCAAATTTGATGTGTAATCTTTAATTATTTCGAAATAATTATATTCATAAATTATTTAATGTAATTTTAAAGTTCTAATTTTAATAGAGGTTTTCATGTACTATTTTGATTAAGTTATTTTTTGTTAACATTTATTAATAATATTTGTTACTTTTTAAAAATATTGTCCTTGTATAAAAACATCATTTTGTTAAAACAAATGTTAAAACAAATTAAATTGTTTAAAAATACTGACCGTTTTAAATTGTGAAAATTAGAGAAAATGTTTTTCAAACCTTGATGAAAAACCTTATGAGTATATTATCATCTTTTTTATTATATTATTAAAATGTAGTCTTCAAAATTAGTGTTTAAAAAATTAAGTATTTATAATGATAATCATCGAAGTTATAACAAATAAAACTAAAAAAACTTTTAATTTATATGTGAAAAAGTTGAATTTTGTGAAAATTGTATATAAGCAATTTATTATTTTGCATAAAACGAATTTTATTTATTTTTTATTTTTCATTTCGAACTAAGAAATTGACAGTCTACCACGTAAGTCCGGTTATAGCATCCGAAACTGCAATTATATTATAAAACAGAGTAGCTTTTATCAAGAAATTTTACCTAACTTTATTAATAATACTATATATTAAAAAAATTTGTATTCAAATTTGTTTACCTCCGTAAAATCAGAACTTTATTAAAATCTTAAGAAAAATTGCATTATAGCTTATTAAAGGATATTAACATCGGAAACTAAGAACGCGTATTTTTCGAGTCATATTTTTAACAACGTTTATGTGTAAATGAAAAATTTACCTTTGAAAAAAATAGTGTGGCAGCATTATTTGATAAATGACTGCAAAATTCATGCTTTAAATTTATTTTAATAATTCGAAATTTTTTAAATTCTTATCATCATCTAAAAAATAATAAAATGGTATGAAAGAAAGAGTAAGAGAGAATATATATATGAACGATTTATTTCAAATTAACTCGTCATTGTTATTGAATGATATATCTATAAATAGGATCGAAATGAGATAGTTATGATTCTTGAAATTTTAATAATTTATAATATAATCGTACATACAGAAGTACACATGTATATTTATAAAAGCAAAGATGCGAAAAAATAAAACATGTAATAAATATGTATTTGATTATAGATTTAAGAAACTGAACTTATTAATAATAAAGTAAACATTTTTTAATCGAATATAGTTTTCTTTTTTCATTAATATTTAATTGAACAAATAATTTAAGTTTATTTTTAATCGAAATTTACATTAATGTTTCATACTTAATTTTTTTTATTATTTACAAACATCAATTAAAAATCTGTATACAAATTAAGAATAATGGAATGATAAAAAAGTTTTTTATTGTTTTACATTCATAGCCGTCAATTTTAATTGTCTATTTTGGCTTTACATTCTTTTTCATCAATTATTGAATTGGCAATTTAAATATATGTAACAATTCAAGGTATATGTTATGCATTTTTAAAAATAATGTTTCTCATATTCTGGCAATAAATGTATGAAGCTTTCTAATTGTTACACGTCCGGAAAAGTCTCATAAAAATTACAAAAAGTGACAATAAACTTTTACTATACCACATATGACAAGCAGAAGATTACAGCCATTTTCTAATCATTTCTATTATATTTTCCAGTGCAGGGTAAATGTTCCAGTGAATGTTCATTTTAAAATTTTGTTATGGTTTTTTTATTAAAAACTTTATTTAATTCATTCCCGATAATTGACATTATCATCTTGTCAACTAAAATCACAGAAAAAAGAAACAATTTTTTATCATAAACGCATATATTTTAAGTAAAATAAAGTAAAAACATGCAATTTAACCAGTGAATGTTCATATTCATTACATGGGGGCTATTCTCGTAACATATCGCTTCATGTGATATCGCACTATCGCATATTTTTGCGTTTAATGATTCAATGTATTACTATAGTTGAGTCATAGAAAACAAAAATAGGCGATAGTACGATATCGCATGATGCGATATGTTACGAGAATAGCCCCCCATATTATGAAGGAACATTTATAATCTATGACAAACACCCAATGCTTACAATTTTTTTCGGAACAAACAAAAAAATATAAATATAAAGTGTTAAATATCGATTTGTTCGTAAAAAGACAGAGAATATTTGTATCTATAAATTGAGTTACTATTATTTTGTTATCATTGAATACTACATCTACAATTACTTTATTACAAACGAACATTCACCGGTGCATTTACCCTATAGGCTTCCTGCATGGATTTGAATCAATACAAGTAGCGCCTCTAGTGGTGAGAAATTCTTAATGTTTAGTATGGAGCTCGATAAGTTTATTTTATCTTTCTCACAAAACAAAATATCAAGCTCGTAATTTCCATAGGTTTGTTGACAGTTAAACCAACGTGATTAGAAAGAAAATATATCTCATTTAAATCAAAGTAAACCCAGGTCAATGACTTGTCAACACGTAAAACAAATCAGCTGATTTAAACTAAATTGATTTTATTTGACGACGCGTCAATAAAACTATTAAATTAATTAAAACAATAAATATTTAAATATAAGTGACAACGCGTCTTTGTTGTTAATTTAGTTTGATTCATTCAATTAATAAAATTATTAAACAGTCTGTTATAATTAAAAATTTAATTTTATAAGTCGTTCAGTTAACTAATGAATAAATACTATCAATATTACAAAAGCTGCCTCGAGTCTAAATAACAAGCCAAAATCGATCAAACGACGGACTCCGTCATACAAATACTCAAAATCAAGTCAAATAATAAAGCAAGGAGAAGCTAACTTTACACAAACGGCTTTCAGCCTTCAAACGTTAGCCAGTGTCGTTTCAACGACGGACTCCATCTCAATTATTATTGTAAAAAACTTGAAACAGTGGAATAAAATGAGGAACGGCTATAAGTTAAACGGCCTCGAGCCTAAATAATATTAATTCAACGACAAACTCCGTCACCTTTACGGTTAAAATCCAGGCTTTAATTCCACGGATACTACCGTGTGGTCGACCTCAACGGACTCCGTTGCGCCTTTTTAGGTTTAAAGAAGCTATTAACGAAAGACACTTTCGCTAATAGCGCGACAAGAAAGGAAATAAGGATTGGAATAAAGCTTAGACACCAAGCGTAAAGGTGGGACTTATCTCCTGTCCGGCTACTACCGAGATTCAGGCGATCAGCGACTTTGACACAAAGTGACTTAATTTCATTTACGCGGCCTTTATATACCCTTTTGGCCGTTGTTTATTATTTATTTTCTAGGTTTAGAATGTTCGCGATGCTAATGGAAAGGGATGACTCAAACAAACATTCAAAATAAACATAACTTTCTTTAACGTAACTTTGACTTTATTTCAAATAAAATAAAATGAAATAAAATTTAATTAATTAATGAGTTCACAGCGATTAATGCTCCAATATTAAACACTTAAGTTTTGGGATTAGCGCGAAATTAAACATAACATAATAATTAAAATAAATGATAAAATATATTAAAATATATTATTAATATAGTATAATATAATATATTATAATATAAAACATAAAAATATTACATTCAATGGCAATAATCTTAATTTATGAAATGCATAAACAAATCTCAGCTTAATCCCAATTACGCAGGCGGGAGCCACTAGGGCGGCGCTGATATCGCCATGCAGGAAGCCTATTTACAAAAGATGCATCAGCTGATACTTTAAGCCAAGCAACAAAAACAGAGGACAGTATAAGGATGGGTGACTGTTATATTATCAAAGATATAATGGTATTAGGGTATAATGGTTAATAACGTAAAAATAGTATATTTTGCACCAAAGGAAATGAAAAAGAAAATTCGCTACCGAGTGCGAAGTTTACAATCCGAGCCGAAGGCGAGGTTTGTAAACTTCGCACTTTGTAAACTTCATCACTTCCTTGAAGTGATGAAGCTGTGACTTTTAAGAAAAATTTTTTTCTCAACATCAAATGTATACATCGTAAAAATATACAGCTGATAACACTTTTGTGGCCTAGGGCTATATTTTCTAGAATTTTTTACACTTG
>JABFPJ010003520.1:0-15913 GCA_022817425.1 Gryon sp. ZL-2020 | reverse complement strand
AAAAAAAAAAAAAAAAAAAAAAAAAAAAAAAAAGATACAGAAAATACAAACTGCACGTAAACTACATTATTATTTTCTGTAGCTTTTTTTATGAAACAAAGTGTATATTATCGATAATTTTTATACTTTATTGAATGCGAATAAATGAATTATTTTGATTATTTGCGGTATGGTTTAATTTTTATATACCCAAAAGTACTTTTTCAATAATGTTTTATTTTAGGATTATGGAAGCATCATACATTTAGTGAATAATTAAATTAACTATAATTTAGTAATTAAAGTTAAATTTTAAAAGCCTCAAATGTCACGTGAAGAAATCAATAATTTTGTAATTATTTCTTATTGTTAATAAATAATATCAAGTAAAATTTAATCACATTTGGAATATTAACGAAGTTTTTAATTTTCATCTTAAAATTATGTATTAATTACAATTTTATACATCTATCTATAAAAGCATCTTGATATAAAATGGGATACATTTTTTTCCTCTTAAATATGATTTATGATTGAATGGTAGATAAAAAATTGAAAGTCTGTGAAAATGTCTGTAGAAAGATTAAGTTTATCCTTCAAGTGATTTATATTTATACATTTGCCATTTATGTATAGAGTTTAAATAGTTTTGAAGATTTTGCAAAACTTTGTCACCTTTCTATTGTTTCTTTTAATATTTTTGTTATATAAAATTAATAAATACAAATATATTCTACATTTACAGATTATATTAATTCCTTTTTAATCCTTTTTATTTAAAATTACTTAAAATAAATTTTAACATAAAAACAGTTTATAAATGATTAAAAGATTGTGCATAAAATGAGTGAAAAAGAGTTTTAAAATGCTTCATTAAAATGCTTTATTAATAAAACCTCATATTGATTGAATATTTTTTCCTCTGGTAATTATATTTCCAATAATATATTCATATAAAAGTCTACCAGGCATTGCACTTTATTTATTCGAATACATTAAAAATGTATGTATTTTTCATTACGAAATTTAATGTTTAACTTCTAAATACTGGATTTAACTTTTTTAGAATTAAAATAAACACATTTGTATTAAAATCATAAAAAATGCATCATTTAGTTAATAAATTTAACATGAATCTATGTTGAATTTACGTAGATTCCATGTTAAAAATAAAATCCATGTAAGAATGTGGATTTAATATTTTTCGTTTAATATATTTTAATAAAAATTAGATTTTAATAGTGGATAAATAATATTGCAAATGTAAAAGTATATTATTTTATGCTGAACTTGGGCAAGCAGAATATCGCGTGTGGTAATGCGTGTTGCGCTACGTACGTCGATGCACAAATTGCGATTGCGCATCGTCATCGACAAGCCACCCCTGTTTCAAGCTCAACGCAGTTCGAGGGAGAGTCACCATTGTTAGATACCGTCGACGCAAACGATAATTCATCGAAACGACTCGTAGAAAATCGCGGCACAAAGTATTGGGCTATGAATGAAGACCCAACCTTTGTACTACGAGGTAATTCAATTTTGCATCATATTTTAATTTGTCTTCATTATTTTCTTTTCCTCTTTTCAAAAATAGCATCTCAACAAATAACAAAGCTGAAGGTTCAACGCAGTGTTTACGTGTTGCATTGGCTCGTTAAAAAGATGCAATATATTAATTTGTTGATTAATCATTCATTTACTTAAATACTTTATTATTTCTTTTAACGTGTGATACATTTTTTGGATTAAATTTCAGATTTTGGTGGTGTTGATTTTGTCTGTGATACCCTGGCCGGGACCGAGTGTCTTTAAAATATCATGTCCGCGAGATCGTGCCTCAATTGTGAGAAAGATTGTACAGAAGGTGAGCGAATTTCATTCATATTGATGGGCATGAAATTATTTCGTGATTTTTTTGTTTCCTTTTTTAAGTATAAAAACTGATGTACTTAATCATTAATTTGATTAAAATGCATTAATAATAAAATTAATTCATTTAATTACAATTAAATAAAAGGTACCAACAGACTTGTCTGTCTATTTGTAATGTATAAAATACATAAATAAATTTAAATTCATTCGTAAATAAATAGACAGCTTGTAAGTAAACTAGAAACCTAGTTAGGGAATCCGAAGAATCATGTTAGACAGTTTTTATGGAACTTGAGTTTGATGTCAAATATTTGATTTAACACATGAACGTTTAATTTGTATAATTTTAGAGGTGGATACCTATTCTGAAGAAGTACCATGTGGAGCTGCCAATAGAATGTCCGTTTCATGCGAGCCGCGACATCTTTTATCCGCAGGAATCCGCGAAGCATCAGCACAGATCATCACAGTGGACCTGTGGTCTGTGCGGCAAGTCCTTTTACACGGAAAAACATCTCGACGCCCATTTCGATAACAGACACCGAAGTTTCATTAACACAGTACATACATTTTGTTATCTTCTTCCTGATTCTCTGTTATTTTCACTTCCTCTCTAAATTTATGGAGATCCACGTTAAATCCACAGTTAAATAAACTTGCACGTAAAATAAGCATAGATGCATTTTCTTTGCATGATTAATGATTGTTTTTGTTTCCAGGCAGAAGATGCAGTGTGTTTGGCCGATTATTGCGACATCATGCGTTGCGATGTGCTCGGTTACAGGGATTTTGATAGTTACGAAGTGGATGGCTCAACGTCGACTAACACTGATCTTCAAGTTTGGAAAGATAATAACCAATATAAATCGGCAGTTACACCTTGTGACTCGCGGGATCTTGTCAGGTAATTGTGATTTAAACACAAGTGCACATATCACAATTTCATATTTTATCTAGAACAGAATCGTGAAAATGGATTGAGAAGTGTATTTTTTCAGAGTAAAGAAAATTGTATGTTATTTCTGGACAAGATATGAAAAACACTTTTTCCACACGGGCGCAAGCACCCTAGCACAAAAATATACTATTTAAAGGTGTACTTACGATTAAAAACATATATTTTTCTTATGTAATATTAACTGAATGAAGTTAAAAAGTTCATTTTTCTGTGATTAAAAAGTTTCAGTTTAATTATCAGTAAAAACAGTATGTTTACCTGAAACTATACATGAGCTAAATATAATTTTTCTATCATTGTTTAATGATCTATATATAAACTGTTTATGACCTGTCCATATGTTTTCTACGAGAAACGTACGTATATATTATATAAACTACGTTTAAATATCACTAATATTAAATAAATCAATAGCTAACTCTAGCCTGCTTCATTTAGAATTGATGACTCCTTATATGTGTGATAATTTACATCCGGAAACATCATTTCCATGAATAGCAAAGTTTTATGTTGATTAAGATTTAAATTCACGTTGACAGTTTAACAGAAAATCAAGGTTTAAACATGAATTGTTACAACATTTAGAGAACATTTTTGAAAAGCCAATAAATCATCAACCTGAATTGTTTAACATCAAAACTTGTTTTCGTTGATGATTGCGGTCAAGTAAAATAAATCATAATAATAATAGCCTGACAAATATTGATAAGCATATGAATAATTTTATACTTAAGCATATTATCTAATCTTTACGTTAGCCCGTACCTTATTATTACTTATTCAACTTGCTTGAACACTCTTTATTCACTTTATATGTCTCGTTTGACTATGACTAACGTACTATCACATACTTACTAATCGATTTTTCAATTCTTTAACATATATATTATTACCATGACATTCAATAGTTGATACTTGGATGATTCTACTTATTCTTCCAGTTAAAGCAGCTTTAATATAGTGAAAAGTCAATATTGATTAATTGTTCATTAAATATGTTATAGACATAAAAAGGAATGTTTTTACATATTTTTAATAAAGTTATTCATTTAGAAATTAAATTATTATTTTATATAAACTTAAATACCAACTAAAAAGTTGATATTGCATTTATAACAGGTTGAAATGCAAGAAATCGCAACAAACTCCGACCCGAACTACCTTCGCTGGAAGTTTGCACAAATACTGTCAACGGGCGCCACCTACATCGTCCTCATCGTCGTCTTCATCGCCAAGTTCTTCTTACAGTTCGTCCTCATCTAAAGCGCACAGACAGCGTTTAGAAATCGCTGGTCCGGACAACAAAAGTAGAGCTTGTGATAAGACTGAGGACGAAGATGAGGAGGATGCCGAAGAAGAAAAGGAACAGGAGGAAGAGGAAGATGATGCAAATAATTATGAGTCTGCGTTGCCGTCAGCCGCGGGTAAAAACCGTTGCGGACGAAATGCAGAGATTAAGTGGCTAAAGTCTAACTGCAAACCCGAAGAATTACACAAACTGAAAGTACAGTGCGAGGTGAGAGAATTTGCCTAAATGTAAATAAATGATATTCATTGATTATTAAAGTTTCATAAAATTTGGTTTGATTAGTGGCTGATGATTTAAAATATGAATTTAATGACATTTTATAGATTCTAGTTCGCGACTGCATCGCAGGATTACTCGTTAATCTTTCTGTACGAGATTTTCAGGAAGTCGAGAGTACGTAAATTAAGCAGAAAATATATATATATATAAACCGGTTAAATTATGTTATTTTGATATCAATAATTTTAAGCTTAATATTTAGTTATTGACATTGAAAAACTAAAAATAAAATCCCTGAAATTATCTTCCCCTTCAAACTGATTAAATTTAAAGATGAAACATGCTGTTCAACATTAGTTTTTTAAAGTTACTCTTAGATGTATAATTATCACCTTTTTCTTTTCTTAACCACATATATGAACTGCATCTGAATCCTGTATGTATTAACGTAAAATTATTACCTGTATTAAAAAGTAATTCTTCAAAATAAATTATTGGAAATAATAAAGAATAAAAATGTGTTTAACTAATAAATATCATAGATGAGCTGAATCGTGCAATCTGTTGGCACTTAAGTTGTGATCGTTACTGGGAAGACTCTAGACGCGCGCATCGCTACATCCCTTGGTACCTCCTGATGACATTTTTGACACTGCTGTCAGCGAGCCTGTACGGCTGTTATTACGTCGTTTGGATCGTTTTCAAGTATGCAACGACACGCAATTCTCGCTTATGCCATTCGCATACGGATTCGCATAACGTGAAATTTGTTGTCTGCAGCGCGGACGACGGTCGATTTGAAAGCGACACGCGCAATGTGGATTTCAATCACGGCGCCGAACGCCACGCCAAACACTCGCACAATTCGGATGCGCGTTATCAGGATGAGCGACGATTCAAGCGAGACGTCGACAACACGATGGAGTATGAAGAACCGGATCCATACATCTACGTCGCATATCCGCCTGAATTGAAGCAGCGTCTTCTTGAGAGGTAATTCATTTCATTTAAGGTTTCTTTTTATAGAATTTCAGAAAAAAGATGAAAGCAATCTTTTTTCTTCAACCGGAACAAAGTAATAACCATGGGATATCGAAAATGGACACTTTTGTTTTTTGAAATGTCGTTTGTTTCAGCTGCTATAGCAGGACCACTCGGCTGTGACGTTAGCGGACAATCTTTCAGCAGAATTCCCTTCAACGAAAGACGTTTTGTATTCTTAATGACAAAGGAAAAAAAAACCAACAAAATAAAAACCCTAAAGTAATTCAGTTTGAATATAACTTCATAAAAATTAACCCAACCTCCTTTTTATTTCAAATAATTTTTTTTAAATCTGAGTATTTCATTAAGTACTTTAGTTCAATAAAGTGAATTATGTATGTTTTAATTAAAATCATTATTTTTTATTTGCATACTTATCATTAATCGTTGTATTTAACATTCATAAAAATGTTTCTGCATATATTTGATGCGGCATATTATGTACAAAATAGTTATTTACATTTATACATATAATAAACTGAATCTATTAAAGGTATTTGTGTAATGGTTGTTCCAAAATATCCTCAAGAGCCCACATTGCATTGTGCACACTCTTTTCCATTTCCTCATCTTCTTGCATTTCGTTGAGCATTGGAATAATTTCTATCAAAAGTGGCATGAAATCTTTGCCAAGTTTTCTTGCAATTTCGACCTGCAAATTAAATTGCATTATTTTAAGTAATGAAACTAATCTATATGTGTTAAATGATACAAATGAAAAAAATGGAAAAGTAATTTACCAAAGTATTGAGCACCGCAATTCGAACATAAACTTTCTCGTGGTGAGATTTCAAGATAACATGATAGACTAATTTGTAGTGTAAGGAATCATCTGAAATGGCATTAGCAAAGGCCGCGATACAAGGTACAATAAGTTCGTTAGCTCGTTTTTCATATTCTTCAACGCTGCCTAAAGTATTTTCCAGCTGATCTACCAGAGGTGTCATCAATGTATCGAATCGTTCTTGGTTAACAAAGTCATGCGCATCGTGTTCAAATGTTCTCATTAAAGTCAATAAAATAGCTTCTGTTAGTTCTATTCTATATGAATTATCAAGTTCTTCTGGTTTGTCATTTTCCACCATACTGTCTATTTTGGCAATGTTATTTTCTGCTAAAAGATTAGCTGCATGTTTGATAAAGTGTCCAGCAAAGAGAACGAAGAGGGATTTCAAACAATCTGCAATGTTTGCTGATAACCTAAAATAAATGAATAAAGCATTAACATTTAACGATACAAATAATTTGTCAGTAAAATAAATCGTTTTCTTGTAATTTTACCTGTAAAAAGTAATGTTTCGATTCTTTTTGGTCGGATTTCTGGCAGTCCAATCATAAAATTTATAATAAAGTGGTCTGAATGTGGTTTCACTTAATTTCAGTACTAAAGAAACCAAAGCCTTGCTTGCACTCTCTTCAACTGAAATTATATCCTTCAAAGTAATACTTTCATCATCTTTGGCCTCTTGTTCACGGAATTCAAAGACATTCAAGAAGAACGACGTTAGATCTTTTTCTTTAGAGTTAAAAACAAGAGTACTTAAATCAGAACTCTGGATTGTACTGAAAGACTCGGCCAAAATGTTCATCAATGGACTGATAAATTTAACTTGCTTATTTTGAACAATTGTTTCATATGTTCGGTTGACCGAAGGTAACAAAACTCGTAATGGTGTGTTACTTGTGAGCTTTTGAATGGTTGCTTTCACACGAATCATAACCATTTCGACCTAAAAGAAATTTAGTATAAGTAATTATTGTATTTCAATTGTCCGGTTGAAATTACTCCAATATTAGTTAATTTACTTACTTTAGGATGTTCGATTTCTGTATAGAACGAGCAAAGTTTGCATATTTTTATCAACAGTTTATCAAGATCATCTCTGGAAATGAAGTTACCAACAGATTCGATAATCTTTTGTAGAGCACTGACAATGCTGAGTACAGTAATATCTGGAACTTCTTGGCAACACTGACTGTCCAGCAGTCGTAATATTTCTGGAAAGAATGTGTTCAGTGATTGCACAGCATAAGGTCCAACGGAGCTGCATAGTTCTGCCACACAAAGTGCTGCGTTTGCCAAAACTGGACCCTCGCGAGATTTCAACAATACCGTTGCTTGTTCCATAACGGGAATAAAATCATTTTGATGAGTAACCGCGAGCAATTTTGCGAGAAATTTGAGACCAACGAGAGCAAATTGTTGAATAATTTCCATATCTTGATTGGACGACGTTACTGGCTCGCCAATAATCATCATCAAAGGTTCGATAAGCTCCAAAAGTTCATCATGATCATTCTCCGAAAACATCTTTTGATGCAAACGTGCGTTTAATAATTCCAGCGCCTTGCGTCTGACCATAATTATTTCATGATTAATTAATCGTTTAATGGTTTCAAGGAACATAGCATTTGGCAATAGATTGTTAATACAGTCCAGAGCTTCATATTCATGTCGTAACATAACGGCCCAGTATTTCGATCCGGGTGTATTTAAGTTCGGTTGTACCATTTTTGACGTACTTCCAATTAGAAGAATCAATTTAACTATCAATTTATCATAATCAGTTTTCATGTCTAAGGAATCTTGGAAGGATATTTTTGCAACTTTGTTAATAAATTCTGGCGCTGAAAGTAGGGATGTGAAAAACTGGATGGTCACGTATTTTACATATCTCAGATCTCGTGGGGTACACGTTTTTAGATCGAAAATGTTGTTGAAGCGGAATTTCTTCTTTTCATTATCATCAACGTCATCTATTGATAAAAAATAAGTCAATTAGTTTTTGTACATTTTACATTTTTAATCAATTAAGACATATGTAAAAGTAATCAAACATACCTAGAGAAACTGGTAACTCCTGTAAAAATTCTAGCAACTTTACACAAACTCCGATGATTTTCTTTGATTCAAATTGTTGTGCCATTTGTAATGCAAAGTCCAATTTCTCAGACGGCAGTTTCAAATTCATCTTAGACATCTGTTCCTGATTGACTTGTGGTGACTTAACATGACTGTCGAGTGTTAGCATATAATATAAATGCAAATAGTCTTGTAAAAGTTGGAGCAACTTAGAAAATAGTGGACGACGTCTGTGTTCTGGTATATCAGGCAGGGTAGTGACGAAAATACGAAGCAATTCACAAACATGTTTCTCATTATTGCTCGCACTTATGATAGGAACAATAGTTTCGATTGTCTTTGATATGATTTGTATCGAATAAGCGTCATCTTGTCGTAAGACGGAATTGCCCATAAATGTAAAGATTTGCATGACTTGGTGCAATGCGCCATGAATATCAGCGATTTTGAAAAGCTCCACTAGCAAAAGTAATGCGTGATGATGTGTTTGAGGATTATGTGATGTTCGTATACATTGAGCTGTAAAAAAAGTAATGAATTTATATTTAAAAATAGTTATAAACGATTTATATTGCAATGTTTTTGTTTTAATTTACATACCAATAAGTCCAATATGTAAATGCGCATCAGTCATTAAATCTTGAATATTCTTCAGTGCCAAATGATGTAGAGTAGATAAAATTAATTGGTTGGTATATTCAATAGGACTTTGTTCTTCAAAACTTAAGCAAATTTTGAGCAAGTCCAAAAGAACCGGAACTAGCAAATGTTCTTGATCAACATTATTGGCATCTTGTATAAATTCCAATATTGTCTGACCGCGTTTCCATTCGTCTGTGCTTATCGCTTCTGGACTACTTGGTACATAACTCTGTCTCTTTGCTTTCATAGACAAACGTGATCTTCGTTGATTATTATCACTCTTTAAGTTAATCATTTTTTTCAATTCATCCACGATCATTTGAGCATTGATACGAATACGACGAACAACACGACTTGCCGCGATTACAACGTTACTGACATTACAATAAGTTACAATGTCAACGAGTTTTGAGAAAACTTTCTTTGCTGTTTCAAAGCAAATGTTATTTAGACGAGTGTAAAATGTTTCGTCGATTTGTTTCAGAACTGCAATTAAAATAAATAAGTATTAATCGTAATAATAATGAATTACTTACTTAAATAAATAATTAACCAAATCTTACCAATAATACTAGGAGTGATAGAATTCGTTTCATTATCATCTACAATTGAGATATCATGCCGAGAAATGCTATTTTCAAAGAATTCCCAAACTTCTGGATATTTTAATGCCTCAACTGAATTGCTATTGAATCTTAAAAGGATATGCTTTAGTGCCTTCTTTTCGAATTCGTTTTTATGAGATAACAAAAATTGATTTCCTAATGGTACCAATTGTCGTACAATATCGGTGGAATTGACATGAACAAGTAACTGCAGCAGTTGCGAGACGACATTAATTGGCATATTTTCATCTTGCACAATTTCAAAAAGTAATTCACGAGAATGTTGAAGTTGTTTGCGTAGTTCTTCTTTAAATTGATGAGAAACATCGGGATCTGGTGATAACAGTATATATAAAATCAAAGATAATTGATCGTCTTCCATTAAAATGTCAGTTTCACGTTCCGATAATTTATGCAATAATGGATAGAAGTCTTCAGTGTTGAAATTAAAAGTTCCCAAAAGTTTCTTAAGAATATCGACTGCAATTTTTCGACACTGCAGTTCAGTTGACGAAAGTGATAAAAGCAAATGTGATACAAAAATCTTATCCTCAAATATCCAGGTGACGGATTTACAATTTTCGAGTAAAATTTTAACAATTTGCAAACAAAACAAGGATGTTTGAACTTGAACTGGTTTAATGAAAAACTGACACAAAAAGCGAACCATATCTTTGACACTGGAAAAGTGTCGTCGGAAAAAGATTTTGATGCACCATTCATAATGCGGACGCCATAGTTTTTTACGAAGACCCAAGAAATAAATTTCCAAAAGTCTTAAGATCAACTGACTGCGTTCGGGCATTCTTTCAAAGTCAATTGCCGAATTGCTGCTGATGTCCACTCGTCGATGTACCATCTCGATGACATAAGTGGCAGCTTGCAATGGCAAAATATTCATTTCGGTCATTTTGAGTGCATCGAGCAATTTTTCACTGGTCATTTGAGTGACGTTAGGTAAATATTTTATTTGCGGGAAGGTCATCATTTTAGCAATCAATTCAATCGATTTACGTGCTTCATTAATCTGCAAACAGCCAACTTGAACACGACATATCGAGCCAAGAACTAGCATGTTGAAGAAAAGTGACGCCGCGTCGCCCGAGGTGAGTTCCTCGATGCAAGCTAGAATAGCATTAGTTTCAGGTAAAAGAGATCGATCCAATAAGTGATGGAATGCCACTGATCGAATGTTTTCCGCAGTCTGTTGATGAATAATGTCTTTACTTACTGCAAGCATATAACGATTTTCTCGTGCATATTTTGACTGGAGGACCTGCAATTAATGATGTAACTTTAATTTAATTTGTTACATAAATTTTAATTATTATTTATGCAATAAAAAATTAACTTGTTTAGAGACAAACCTGCATTGTAACTTTAACTTCTTCTTCACTGCAAGGGAATAAGAACGGCAATGCTGTGAGAAATACAATAAGGTCATCTTCATCTCGATAGAAATTCAGAAGAATATTCAACGCTGGTCCAGCAAGAAATTTACGTTGTTTTGTATGGCATGTAGAAATCAACACCAGCAATTTATCCATCAATTCTATACTCACTAATTGTTTTAACATCTTAACTGGTATTGACAGTAATGCATTAACTACCTGTGGATCTTCATCTTCGAATCTTGCTAAAACTGCATCAACCAACGATGTCTTTAAACTCTCATTAATCTTAAAATCTGGATCGGCCAACATGTGCAATCCTGAGATTCTTTGTTCGGGAGAATAATGGCATAATTTACTTAATACATCTAATGAACTTTCCGAATTTTGAGACATCGCGTGCCACGTAGTCAAAAATTTTAATGCTTTTCTCGACTCTTTTGATATGCCATTAACTTTCGAAAGTTTCATAAGATTTTCCAAATAAGCATCGAATGTCTCAGGATATCTTTTTTCCAAATTTTCAAATACTTCGATAAAGAAATCTTTGCTCAGCTCAACTGTTGTAAGATCTTTTTCAAGAGCTACGCTTAAAATTGCATTAACCTCTTCATCGTTCAATCGGATTTGATCAACAATTTTTTTAATAACTGACTGAAGTTCTTCAATGTTGTCTGTACTTTGATCATCTTCAGTTTCCATCTGCTGGTCTTCTTCAATCAAAGTGTGTAAGATTTTTTTCAAAAATATTACCATAAAAACGTTCATTTTTGCTCCAATTTGTCGTAATTTTAGTAAACTTTCAACAAACCATGAATTCTTTATCAGCCTTTTGACCAGTTTATCAGACATGGTTTCAATTTTGTTAAACGGATTATTGAACATATAAACTATCATTAACATCGCATCGGTCTTTAACACAGGTTGCTTCGCAATTTTCAACATAATTGCATTTGCATCGCTTTCGATTAATTTGATTCGTTTGATCATCTGCGCGAGAATCATATAACTTCCAGCACTGTAGTTTGCGATGTTCGATGATAAACCAACGAGAATGGATGGCAATATGTGATTGATTTGTGGTTCAGTTATTACTGACGCTTGTTCGAGCCATCCAACCAATGATTGTGTGTAAAAGGAATAAAGAGTACTGAGACAATTTGCCTCGGTGGAATAAATTTTTGTGGCAAATATCACATGATCGGATATTATTTTTAACAAACCCTTGTCAGAACAAAGATGTTTTAAAAGAACCAAAAGTCCTAAGGGTTTTCCGAGCTTTTGTAGAGGAGAAAGCCAATGCCATTTGTCGCCTGGAAGATTGATTTTTGTCAGTTGTAGAGCTCTGCAAAAATAAGAATATAATAATTTTAATAATTCATATTTAATAGATACTGCATAATATTAGACTATAAATTTTATTAGTGAAATACACACCTGACAAACATACGACTTTCATGATAAGGAAGAATAAGCATTAAAAATGCATCTTTATTATATTCATGAATACGAAATCGATGAATGAGCCATTCTAATGCTTTATGGGTTGAATTAATTAAAAAGTACGGTGAAACGTAAATGAGAAATTCGGAAATTGCAGCATCGAGTTTTTCATTTTCCTTCGCCGTTCTTACGGAACGTTCCAAATTTATCGCGTTTTCCGAAAATAATGATTCTTTGAATTTGATAAACTTTTTATTTAATTCTATTAATTCCTGTAATCCTTGTAGACCTGCAATAAACAAACATTATTTATTATTAATAAACTGTACTCTTTTTTAGAGGCAAACTTTAAAAATATGTAAAATAACATTTTGAAATTTACCAAGATTAAGAACAGTTTGTCGATCTAAATCTGCTGCTTCTTTTGGATCAAATAGTAAACTTGGTTTCTTTTTATCTTGTACAAGGACAGATGTTTGCGGTGCTTTTAACCGATTTAATTGTTCGGCTAAAGAAGTCATTGTAAAGTGATTCTTAAAAAATATACCTACAACCAAAATATTCTGTTATTTTGTAAATACACTGAACAATATTAAAATATGAATTATAATTCTAAGTATTTTATATTGTATTATATATTATAGAAAGTTAATGTTATTAAAATTAAATAATAAAATATAGATAAATATTTAAACATTTAATTGCAACTAACCTTATTATTTACAACTTATAAAATAGAGCTCGATCACGAATCAGAAATACAACAAATATTCTATGTAAAAATTAATAACTGCACTTGTTTACACAACACATTTATAAAACATTATTTATTCATAAATGTTTATTTGAAAAATGACCATTTACACGAACCACAACGTGCACGCCTTCTAACCTTACCAACTTGACACGTTTTTTACGCTTTACTTTCTCAATCTTCTTAAAATTTCGTTCTCTCTCCAAATTCCGATATCATTTCTGCAGAAAGATACAATACCGACTGACGATAATTTAAAGCGCGGAAATCGATCATTTTAAATATTTAAAATGGTTATTTCGAAATTTAGCAAAATATTAGTGATAGTTTTAATAAATAAAACTTGAAAAAAATATATGTTGCTTGACTGTTTAATATTTTAACATAAAAACACAATTTAAAATAAATTATAAAAATAATATAAAATTATTTGTATAAATAGATGTCACTATATTTCATATAATATATTTCCTTGACATTTCCAACACTGAGAAAGTCGATTTGTTTTGATATTAAAAGAATGTTTTGCTATTTCGTCTGCTAAAAAAACTTTTCAAGGAATTCTAAACAGTCTTGAATTACATTGTAAAATAATTTAATAGCAAAATTAAATATCATTCATAAGTTTTGATGACAATGCAAAGAATTGCAAGGATACGTTATGCAAGATAATATCAAATGTGCAGATTCTAACCTCTCTTGCATAATTGCAGCGATACGACCGACAAATTATTTGCCAGTGACTTTATTACATTTAATTGTTTTTGAGATGACAAAAAAAAGCACTTATTGCTAAGTACAACAGTCAAGAATGGATTATCAACGTGTAACATCAACATTTATCTTAAACGAAGTGACATTCAATAGAAAAAAGGAGATGCGATAATGGAAACCGATATGAGCAAGTGGACCGTGCAATTTCCGCGACTTTTAGATCGGTGGCAATTTAATTCGTCACCGTCAGATTATTTAAATCACATTTTTGAGTTTAACATCGATACAACTGAGCGTAACAAAAAGAATCATTTTTATTTTACTTGCTTAGTAGTAGGATGGACACTACTGTATGCTGGTTATAGTTCATATTTAAATGTAAGTATTTTATATACAAAAATATTTAAAAATAAACATTTTTTAATTAAATGTTTAGTAAAACGAATTAAATCTATATATTTTTAATCGTAACTTTGTTAGTGTAATATTTGACTGAAAATAAATAAATGTAAAAACAATGTTTCAGGCATTTTTCAAGCAGCGAAATTTCAGTTTGGTTCAGAGAAAACGAATCATTGATTCCCTATGGAGTTGGACGTTTCATTTAATAGGTTTATTTTATTTACGGTTTTACCATCTGTCCGAAGTGCCTTCGACTGAAAACACTTTACTCTTGTACTTCATTTACTTTCTGATGAAAAGCTTTTGTCTACACTTTGCTGGTGTTAAAATATTCAGCTCTTCCGCATGGATGACTGGATTCTGTTACTTGCTGTTTACATTGTTTGTGTTCAACGATTTTGATGAATGGTTTGAAATAAGATATTTTTTACATTTTATATATATAACTTTTACAATTTTATTTTATAAGATTATATAAGTTTCAAATTTTAGTATTATTATATATGTTTTTGATATATTCTTGAATAACTTTAATAAAAATTGATATTTTCATTTTAGTTTACATGTGTAATAAATGTTACATTATTTTTCGTTGCAGTTTCAATCCTTATATTTTATATGTGTGTTCTATTAAGATTGTGGATATTTTAATTTTGGAAGCATGTCGTTTCCTATTCATATTATGGAAAGATAACTATGGAAATGTATTTTCCATGTTTCTCTTCACAATTCACTGTATTTATTGGTAATTAATATTATATAATTTTATTCTATTGTGTATATTAATAGTGATTGTACATAATTTAATTTTGTAAATAATATTTTTTTATCATTATATTAGTTATTTCTACGTGTAAAACCGTTTTTTCAATATTATGTATTGGTTTTCTATATATTTCTATTATTAGATTATAATATAATTGCAATAAATATTAAAATTAATGGAATATTTCAAATTTCAGGACTTACATGTACTTTTATTTTGTTCCCAATTTCTTATTATCACCAGAAAAAGATATTGATTCTGCAAGATTACCATATTTTTATTTGTGGTACATATGCGAGTGCATTGATTCGGTAAGTTTATGAAATAGTTTAATCTTGCGAAAAGACATAAGAGAATGATGAAACTTTTGTCACTTCAGATTCACAAAATTTATTCGCTTTAAAAGATGAAACTAATTGATTTGTTTGTTTTAGGTGTTCATTAAGTTATTTAAATATAATAAAACTGAACCATGGCTCAAAACTTACCTTTTTCAAAGTTCAAAAGAATCCGCTCAGTTAATGAATATTTATAAACGTCATGAAGAAGGCAGTCATCAAAAGTAATAATTATATACATTTTAATTTTATTTTATATTTTCCTGTTTTAGTTCATTATTTTTAATTTATTTTCATGTTTCAGGGATCTTATGTCTCGTCGATTGAAAAAACAAATCGATTTATGGAAAACTGTTAGATGTAAGTATACTATTAATTAAACCGATAAATCGAATGGTTGTTTATATTTGACGTGTCATTTGTTCTTTTAGGTGCTATCGCTGTAAAAAAAACATTACACCGGAAGTGGAAGGCACAGAAAGAACAAAGAGAACGACGAGAAGTTAATGTCACTGAGGAGGTCAGCAATGCAATAGAACACGAAGAAAACAAAGATTCTTCACAATAGAATATACTACAAAAAAAAAAAAAAAAAAAAAAAAAAAATTAAAAAA
>JABFPJ010003519.1:0-15915 GCA_022817425.1 Gryon sp. ZL-2020 | reverse complement strand
TCCCTAACCCCTCTACTCCCCCCCAACTCCCTCTACCCCCTAAAAATGTATAATTTAAGATGACCTTAAGGTGATTCTTCAGTTGAATTCACTGCTTCTCTTTTTCATGAATGGAGTCACTATTAGCTTAATCTATAGCCTGGGATTTATCTATATAGGGTTTGCTCATCCAGGTGAACTCTGAACAGATTAAGTTTCCTTTTTAATATTTATTTTGTCGAAAGTTTCCAGGTTATTTTGTCCGGAATTCGATTTTAATATTGTTTTTTAATTTATTAGCTTCTTTAATTTTGATACTGATAACTACTTTAATAACTACTAGCTAAATCGCCGGCTTCGTCCGGCAAAAAAACCTATGACCTTTTTTCTACGACCGCCTAGGACTCCCAGCTAAAAAAATAGCTTCATCCGAGGTATCTCTATAAAGTCTTTATGGGCTCTTTATGGACGCTCTACAAACTCCCTATAAACTTCCTGTAAACTTCTTATAAACTCCATATAAATTCCCTATAATCTCCCTATACGCTCCCTATAAACTACTTTTGATGATTATGGGATGTTATCGGGATGTTATCGGGATGTTTCCGGGATGTTTTCGGGATGTTTTCGGGATGTTATCAGGATGTTATCAGGATGTTATCGGGATGTTATCGGAATGTTATCGGGATGTTCTCCCCATAAACTCCGTGTGAACCGCTATGACACCCTTTATAACATCCCCTATGACATCCCTTATGACATCCCTTATGACATCCCCTATGACACATTAGGAATGACACCTATGACATAAAAAAATGTTTTTCTAAAAATCTAGTGTAGATATTGCGAAAAAATAAAGTCTACGACACTTTGGAGACATAGGAATATATTCTCTGGTTTGGTTTAAGTTGGACTGGTAGATTTTACGATTGACATACAAGCAAACAAACGAACAAACATTTTTTTAATTTTATAGATTACATAAGAAATACTATTTTATTTTTATATTTTTTCAGATATTTACGGTGATTATTTTCATTTTCTGATCGAATTTAAATCTGAAAATTCGACAGATACATTAAAATCTATAGATTGTGTTCCTAAGAAATGGGTGGATATAGACGAGAAACAAGGGAGTTAAATGTATTTTATTTATTAGTATGGATAAATTGATTGTTTATTATGACCTCCTTATGACCTTCTTATGACCTCTTTACGACCCCCTCACGACCACTTCACGACCCATTCACGACCCCTCATGACCCCCGAAATATTTTTTGTTTTGCTAGGAAAATTGTAAACTGTGTAAGAAGTCAGAAAATTGTATGAATATTTTATGAAAAATTTCTGAAATAACTATGAATTTTATCGGAGAACCTCTTGAGAACCTTCGCACAACTTCGAAAAAAAACTCCAAACCACTTCCTGCAAACTTCCTAAAAACATCCTGAAAACTTCCTGAAAACTTCCTGAAAACTTCCTGA
Source organism: Gryon sp. ZL-2020 (assembly GCA_022817425.1). Lineage (NCBI taxonomy): Eukaryota > Metazoa > Arthropoda > Insecta > Hymenoptera > Scelionidae > Gryon > Gryon sp. ZL-2020. The sequence goes on along the minus strand of JABFPJ010003519.1, from coordinate 14,452 downwards.
ACACTTCCAGAACACTTTCTGACAACCCCCTGACAACCGCCTAAAGGGGGGGGGGGGTCCAAAATCGGAAAACATTGTTTTTTTAAAAACTACTTTATACGTCGCAATTTTATATAGTCTACGACACTTTTGAGGGTTTCAGCTAGTTGCTCTCAAAATTTGAACAAAATCGGTTCGGTAGATTTTGCGTGATGCTCGAACAAACAAACAAACAAACAAATAAACAAACAAATAAACAAACAAGCAAACAAGCAAACAAACAAACAAACTAATAAACAAACAAACAAACATACTGCATATATATATATATATATATATATATTAGTTAGATTAGATTCTGTATCACAACAATCGGGGACGTCAACAGAAACAGTTGGGTCATCGAAAGGAGATGTAGAAATGGTCGCTACGTTTTTACGAGAGAACAAACAAGTTTTAAAGGCGGCGATTCAAGAGATAAATAAAGTGAGATATTGTATTTTTTAGCGCATTGATTTTCTTTTGAAATAAATCTGTGATGCATTTAAAAAATTCTCTAAATTTGAAAACAATTCTATTGAGCATTACGGGAAATAATACTTTGGCGCATCTCTTAATCACAGAGTTATATATAATAAGGACAATTGTAATTATATGTCCAATTTGAAATCACTAATTGCGATTATGTTATAGGTTGAAGTAGCAGAAGAATAAGGTATTTATATTATCACCTGGTGCACCGTGCTTGCACCAGAATGATTGCCGCTTAACAACTTATAATAATCAACAATCTATTAAATAACAGATTGTCGACCGAGCGTTCGCCGATTCGCGCGGAAATCGAATCGACACGGACAAGTAAACCGAAATGACACAAAGTTTTGACTTACAGTTATTGCGGTCCTCCTCGCACGCCACTCACTTCGCCTCGTTTCGTCCTCCTCTCTCACGTTGGCGCGGTCTCGTTCTTCCGCTTTCTACACGCGCGCACTTCTCGGGCACTTTTGGGGTAGGTTTTAGGGTAGTTTGGGGTGGTATCACCTAGGGGTTTGTTTTATTTTCTTTGGGGCACAATTTTATTCGTTTACTGGGGGGGGGGAGGGGGCGCGAACTCGCTAATTTCTTTCTTTTATTTTGGCAAAAGAATTTTCCGGCGGCACTCCGTCTTCCGCACGAAAACGCAAACTGACATTCAATTTTGAAATCAAAACTGTGTTTTGATTTTCGTTATCACAAAAATGTGATAACGGGACGTGCCGGGCCATCTAGCGGCACCCGAATCTCGGCGACATGTCAATGACACAATGACAGTCCGCTCGCTCGATAAACTAGTTCGCGGATCCGTAACCACTTTGTTACAATATATCCAACAGGGATAATACCATACTCAGCAAAAATCTGGACGATCTCGAAACTATAAACTAAGAAAAGAAACGGAAGAAAGGATATCGGAGAAAGAGCAGCAAAAAGATGTAAGGAAGAGAAAGAAAACAAGTAATATGACGAAATTAAGGATGAAAAAGAGGGTGAAAATGAAGATGAAAATGAAGATGAAAATGAGGATGATGAGAAAGAAAACGAAACGGAAAATGAAGAAAGCAATTAATTGCAAGCGTTATGATATTAAAAAGGACCAATATGTCAAAAAGCACGACACGAAACTCAAAACATTGGCAGATTCACATTTTCATGTTATTTGAGACCTATTCTTTCATTTCCAGCTAATCTGCCACGTTATGAAATGACTAAAAAAAAAAATAAAATTTTTTTACATGTTCAAAATTTTGGCAGACGGGTTTTATCCCATTACATAAATGGCAGACGCGCTTTTTCATGTTAGTATGGACCTAAACTATCACCTCAATTAATTATAAGCGTTATGATATCACGAAATTTCATTTCTATAATGACATGTTCACGCAGCTGCAGCACCCTCATGTCCCGCTATCTGCGTGGCAGACGAGCAGCTTTCATCTTCGTTTAGCTATAACTTTCGATTAAAATTAGTTTAACCTCTAGAGGACGGGAAGCCACTTTAGTGGCTTTTAGCTATTTTTGTTATTTTTTTATAAATTTGTGTTTCTTTGTAAGCAGTTATGTCGAAAATGGTATTTATAATGTCTGTCGCTACTTATTAACAGTGAGCATGACTAAAGAGGGCGCTGGTTTATCTATAAATTTATCTACAAATTCGGAGCATGAAGAAGGTGGACTGATGTGACGCTTTGCGCGCGCACGAAATGACGCTCTGCGCTTATGAATTATTGAATAAAATCGTTTGTATACGGGTTTTTCGTCTAGTTTTTATTGCAAACATACTTTAAATAACTTGTCTAACGAAACCCAATGATTTTGCGCCGAAAAACGCGAAAAAAGGTTGATTTTTTGCCGGCTGGGAAGCCACTATAGTGGCGCGGAGGTGGCGCCATCTTTTTCGGCACACAACTCATATAGTAAAAAAGTTCTCATATGATAGTAAAAACTCATATGATAGTAAAAAAGTTCTAGCACTTAAACTGCGAAAGTCATTAAAAAATGACGCCGTCCTCTAAAGGTTAAAATGTTATGAAATACATCGCATTTTTGTGACGCTATCTTTTGGACTATATTTTTACTTTAAAGAATTCCCAATAAACCACAAAAGTCACAGGACGTCTTTGTGACGTCGTGGTGACTTTGTATGTGTATTGCGTGTAAATCACAAAGAAGTCACAGTAGATTCTTTTTTTTCGTTTCACTGTGATAGAAATGTGAGGTTCCATTATAGTGTCACAGGAACGTCACCGCGACTTTTTATTATGACTTAAGTGTGATTTCCATGTGACCTCGTTTACTTCTGGTTTTAACATCTGGAAGAGTAGTTTTGAAGCATATTAAAACATGGCGTATTGTAAAAATCTTATTTATGTGCAACCACAGGATATTCTAAAACAAAGTTATATAATAATTATCCCGAATAAAACATATATGTGTAAAATACCTCAAGGATGTCTTGGACATCAAAGTTAATGCATAATCAAATGAATTTATTGGTTATTACTGTTTAAGAAACTTACTTGACTAGATTGTTGTTTATGATTTCAATAAGTATTCTTTTTGCTTTCAGTTCATTTTACTTTATTATTCTAATTGATTAATGACCGTCAAAACACATCTTTGCGGAAAAGTATAAATAAAAGGATCAAATTTACAGTGATGAAATTGTCTGAAAAGTCTATTTTCGTTCGAGTTGCAAATATTAATCTCAGATTAACGCATTTATGAAGCTCGCAATATGAAACCAGAAGACCAGCTATATACACTGTAAGAAATGCGCATTTTAAAAATAAAAACTACCATAGTTACAACCATAGTTACAATCATATTTTTTAGATTATGTTTACTATAAAATATTATAATTTCAAATATACAAAATGACATTTATAAGATTATAAATATAAGTGTATAAAATATACTTTAAAGATTAAACCATAAATAAATAATTATCACATCAACAATTTATCTTTATTGCAACACTAATAAAAAAACGAAACAGAGCGCTTAAATGCTCGAAATTAGTTTCGAAATGTTGTGAGGATTGGTTATGTTTTGTTTTTCGTCTAGAACAAAAGTCAATTGTTTACTAATAAATAGAATATTATAGTTAAAAAGACTATATTATTTGGTTACAGTAATTATATTTCATAAGTTGTAATATAAATTTAAAAGTAGTAAGAGACAAAAATCAGTATTCGATATAGTTAGTAATACCAAATTTTTGGCTCAGTGTATATTGTATTAAGACGTAATAGAAAAAGATTTTTTTAAGACACAGTAGCTGTAACATTTTTTAAAACATTATACTATATTAAATAAATATAGTACAATACTTAAATGTCTTAATCAAACCGTTTAAGACACTTCAGCATAAACAAGAATTCTGAACAACTTGTTTAAGATATTTCAGTGTCTTAAATAAGTCATTACTAACATTTATGCATAAAGCACCACAAACTTCTTAAAATAGGCACAAAATTACGTCTTACTTTTGACGGCTAGATTTTACAGTGTATGCTTCCATGTTTACAAGTAGCTAGGATCATATGTTAAAGTAATCAATATTGGATTTGTCGCTCTCAGGAAACCAAAACTAATGCCATTTTCTTCACGTTTATACTATTTATTAGTGTGCATGTAAATAGGAGTGTTTCATTTTCATGATATTTCAATTGCCTGATTTTTGAGAACTTTTAAATAAAATACATATACTCATCAAGGAAAGATTTACTCATCAAAGCAAGATTACTCATCAAAGCAAGAATAATTGAAAATTATATTTATATCGTTACATAACAATTTATAAAATGGCAATAATAAATTTTATTAATAATAATAAAATAAAATCATTTAATTAACTATTTTTATATTATTATTTGTATATTTGAAAAAAAACATTACAATGAACTATAAGAAAAATATGTTTATTTTAACTATATTTAATTGATCGTTAAGCAATTATTATTTTTTCTTTTACACGTAAAATCCGCGGCAGCAAAGAGAGTCACAGCGGTGACAATGAGTCGTGCGCAAAACAAAATTTATCAAATAATGCTTCGCGGGGTTGCAATAGCGATTAAATTTTTAATAACATCACGATATATTCGAATTGTGATGATTCGAATGATGATGATGCGAATAATAATGATAGAAAATAATGACATGGATAATAATGAAACGGATAATAATGACACAAAGAATGATGTATCAACTTATTTTTCCCTAAATTTTATGACATTTTGTTTGACAAGTTAGAAAATGAAAGAAATGAAAAAAGACTTTGAAAATAATGTTGTGTTTGAGTTTTGTTGTGAGATATTTTTGAACTTTTTTGAGATCACTTTTAAGGTGAGAATAAGAACGTATAAGAACTTCTGAGATTGTATCAAAAACCATCACACTTCTTGTATTAGACTTATAATTTTTCTGAGATTGATTCCAAAAAATAAAAATACAGCTGATCTGAGACATTAACATGTATTTCTGACTTTTTCTTATATTTTCTGACTTTTTATCTATACAAAATCTACAACATGTACTACACGAAAGTATTAGAAAAAGTATTACTTTTTTTTATAAGATTTTCGAAAATTTTCCGATTACACTAAAGATTTGCTTATCTTGATTCTTAGATTCAGAAAAATTCAAACATTTTAGGGATTTTATCAGACTTTTTCTAAATTATTTTTCTGATCAATAGTTTGACTTCTTCTGAGGTTTTTTCAGATTCATTTTCACAAGGGTTTATATAAAGTATTTATAAAAGCATTTAAATATTTGATAAGAACATAATAAAATTTAACAATGTTTCCTACAAAAACATTTTAAGGTGAACAATTAATTATGTTCATACAAGTTATTTCAAGTTTAAATGATAATAAAATATTATAAAATAATAAACTGCATCGCTGCAATAAAAATTAATTAAGAATTTCATTTTGTTTAATTGAAATGTGAAATTAAATTTTTAATTAAATGAGATTCCTTTGTTTAGTTAACGAATTTTCATAATTACTTTTTTTCTTATTTCGCTGCCATCTTTCATATTTTTCCGTCACAGTTTTTTTCTTCTTACCTTCCACTCGTCCTTTTCGTTCCATTGAAACTTTCTTTGCACGCGTCAGGTCAGAACGAACAAAATGAATCCTTTCATCGCAAATTATTCCTCCCGCAACATTTGGGGGCAACTTTTACCTCAGACAAAATAGCTATGGCGTACTGTATAAATTTCCAAGGGGGCCGTACACGCCACGTCTTTACATTCACAAAAGGTACAAGCAAGCGATAGAGATCACGATTTTCATTGTCAAGAGAAAACATTGACTTCAAATTTAACGTAAAGGGCTTCACTAAGGCGAGCAATTTAAATAGAAAAAGACGTGGAAAAATGTCAAACCGACTCTGACAAATCAATTGAAATCAACTTCCGAAAAAACTTCCGAAAAAGCAATCAGGATTTACAACCAATATTATTAAATGAATATTTGGGTTTTATGGAATTAATATTGATCTAATGTGCGAATGTCATCATCGATTCAATAATAATATAATATTAATTTAACGTTAAATTAATATAAAATGATTAATAATCTAATATAATTGTTTGAATTAAAAATTAACAATATTTCTATATTTATATAATGATATTTTATTATAAAATCTTAATATAAAATCAACGTTATTTTAATATTTATATAATATTATATATTACACCGAAAACGATTCGGTGCAACAGTTGCACTTATAAGTTGATATTTTGCACCTAACGTACATGCGACTATCCTCCGTATTTCGGGAGCGCTGCTGCCCCTTTTCGGTGCACGTGATGTACGGAAGCCGTGCAGCTATATTACCGAATTCAAAGTACAACGTCCTTATTTTCAGGACTTCCGGCACGCCAAATTATCACGTGTTTTATTTATTTATATTAGTGTTTCTTTTAAGTGTTTCTTATAAAAAAAAGCTAATGAAGAAGCTTGAAAACTTTTTTTAGAAAGTACAATTATCATCATTTGCGATCTTTGTTTGGAAAAAAGTATGAAATGAGATTTAAAATAAACCTCAAAAAAAGTTTTTAAATTTTAAATTCCAATATTTTTAAAATATAATATAATTTTTGTTTATCATTCGAATACAATATAACTTTTGTCTATCATTCAAAACAAAATTCATTTTTTTAGCCAGTAGATATGGATAAACTGTTTTATAAAAAAGTGAATAATTATTATTATAGTGAACACGAATCATCATATATTAGAATTTCATAATAAATATAATAATTAATTAATTAATTATTATATAAAAAATAACTTATTTATATTATTAAATGAAAGAAATTTATATGTTAAGCATAATAAACAAACATATTTATGATATAATAATATACAAATCGCAATTCATTATTACTTTAATCATTTTCTAATTGAATATAATTAATTATTACTTAAAATTAATTGTTAATAAAATTACATTTTATTTATTAAAATCATAACAGCATTTTTATGTGAACGTTGGCCCTGACGTCAGTATATCGGTGAATATTACATCAAAAAATACACTAAGCAATTGGTAGATTGATTCAACCCTTTAAATACATATTGGTCATTAAATCCCCAAATGTGTGTCTCAAGAATGGCCCAATTATCACCCAATTTCTAAATTCTTCAAATGGTTAATTATTTCATAATATGTATAATTTATTAATGTTATTTTGCAAACATAAGTTTATTTTCTATAATTCTTATGTTGATGGAAATGTTTACTTTTAACTTGAACCAAAAATGACATTTCTCTATTAGAATATTAATTAATAAAGAAAGTATAATAATAAAATAATAAAAGGTTATGTTACTTCTATAATTTTAAAATGACATTTATTTACCATTTGACATTCTTTTTCCATTTACTCTTATGGATTTTCATTTAATTTTATCTTTCAGTGTGTATTTTAAAATATTATTTATAAGACCTTGTTATGTTATTTCATTGGTTCATTTTGAATTTTCCGCTCATTTCATTCAATATGAAGAATTGATGGAATGAGTGTGCGACTTAGACGCGGTAGTATCTCGCGCCAAGTACAAAGCGAGACACTACTTCTTTTATTCTTTTACAAGACTTAGCGTTTTTTAGGCCTGCCAAGAAGTTCATTATCGATCAGATTCTAGGTTTTTTGAACTTATTCTGAAAAGCGGCGTCGATACGATTAAAATGCGTTTTACAGAGCTCAATTTGCTTTTTTTTTTTTTCGAAAAGTTATAGCACTTTGAAAAGACGTTTTTTTTCGTAAGACCAAAATTTCTCAAGACCAAAAAAATTTTTTTTTTAATATTTTTGATTTTTTTTAATATGACCCCTCCATCTTTCCTTGGCATGGCTTTGGCATGGCTTTGGCATGCCATTTCCCATGCCATTTCCCATGAAATTTTATGATAGTATTCGCATTAGTTCGTTATATATATCTAACTCATATATATCTAGCTAATATATATAAATTCTAGCTGAAGCCCCGGCTTCGGCCGGGCGAAACCCTGTGACCCCCTCCCTATGACCGTATATGAGTCCTGACTAAATCCCTGGTTCCACCGGAGATACTTCTATGGATCCTCTAAGGGCTCCCTATGACCGGCCTATGAACTCCTATTACCCCTATGATCTGCCTATGAATTTCTTATAACATCCCTATAACAGCCCCCCCCCTCCGATGTGATGATGCTATGACTTAAAAATGTTTTTTCTCAACATCAAATATATATATCGTAAAAATATAGAGCCCACGATACTTTTGTGGCCTAGGGCTATATTTTCTAGAATTTTTTACACATGTTTCTATAAATGGGTGTCTTTATAAGGGCCAAAAATGACCCTGTTAAGACATCCATATTTTCAAATTTGGGCAAAATACGTGTATAACGACTATCAAGAATCAAGGTATGGTTACGGCATGGTTACCTGGTCAGTGCCCGGTGGGACAATCCACGTTAACCATGATGTGGCTAAACTTGACCTTGATTGGGTTTAGCGGTGGAATACCATTATACGAAATTTCGGTCAGGCCATATCAATGCCTGGCGTGACATAAGTGTAATAGGCGGTTTCGATAATCAGGATGCCTTGTTGGAACCATATTTGTCCTTATTGGGGCTATATTTGACCGTCTAGTGACCATATTTGGCCTTAATAAGGACACCTGAAACAAACTTGACAAGCATGGTCCTTATTGGGACCATATTTGGCCTTAATGTAACCATATTTGACTTTATTGGGATCATAGTTGTCAGGGCATCGAATTTTCAAACACCTTTTAATGTAGTCACAACCAAGTATTTGAAATTTTGATGTTTATTAGACTAAGAAAACTAAGGAATCTGAGGAAAACTGATACAGCTAACGAAATTAATAGTTTGATTGGAACTAACAATTCGGTTATTAATAAACAAATTATTTGCTTTAATGCTATGTTTTTAACTAAGAATATTAACTAGAACTAACTAAATATTAATTATATACAAAACTAAATATTAGTTTATAAAACTAAATATTAATTTCGCATGTAAAACTTGGTATTTCTTATTTGTGTTCTTTCTATGAGATTAATCTTTGTACTTGGCGCTGTTTTTCATTTTCAATGAATGTTTTATATAAATAAAAATAATTTTAACTGTTTGGTAAATATATATTAATCTGGAGTCTGAAGCACCTGCAATAAATTTAATTATAGCATAATCTATATAGTTAATATCATCAATTATACGTCATATGATATCGATTTAAATGAATATACATATATAATAATCTTACAATTTGTTATCAATTAATATTATCGATACGTTTTTAACAATATTTGAAAATATTAAAATAATGATTAAAATATTAGATAGATTTTTATTAAAAATTCAAATTGTAATTTGTAATTTAGCGCGAAAGCATAAATCTTATTCATTTAAGAACTCTCATAATTTTAAAATTCGACACATTTATAAATTTTATTCTATGAAATCATACATATTATAAAAGTGTGTTTATAACTCAGATTGTTAAACTCAAATTGTTTATAAAAAGAACAACAGTTCCATTTTCTAACGGTTATCCAAGTTTTATTCTATGTTTTTTGACTCCGTGTAAAAAAAGGAAAAAATAAGAATAATAATAATAAATACCAATAAAAATAAAATCCAAAAATTACAAATTTTACTTTTTCATAAGTAAGATAGAAAATTCACTTTTCAAAAAAGTGAAAAACAACTTTTTCATAAGCTAGGAGTGCATTCCTTAATTAAGTTTCATATTTTAAGTGATAGACTGGTATGGTGGAGAAGAAATCGGACTATCGCCTTGGAGACCTAAGTTCGATTCTCGGAGAAATAGACTCTTTTCACTAACATTTTAATTATATAATATAAAAGAAAATAGAAAAAAAATAATGTAATTATAATATATGAATAATATAATAAAAAAACATTATTTTACTAATAAATAATTTTTCCTTTTTCAATAAGTTAAAAATCACTTTTTCTAAAAAAGATATTTCTGACTTTTCTGAAAAGTAAATATTCACTTTTTGAGGGTGGAGCACCTTGGACTCATTGAAGAAGTTATGATACATTCACAATAAGTGAAATTTCACTTACTTAAATGGAAAGAGTGGCAACGGGCCATAACCAGTTAAGTGACGAAATTGTAAAAAATGAGTTAGTCTGATTAAAGTGTTCTATACGAGCCATATTTTAATATAATAATGAAATCTGTCGATTCAGTTAATGTTTGTACGTTTAAAAAAACTCTATGCAGTCATCTGCCGAATACCTGTCATAAGCAGTTAAGTGACATAATTCTTCAGGAAGTTTCTTCTTTTTTAAAAAATGAATACAAAAATAGTTTTAGTATTTTATGTAGATCTTTAAATCGTAAACTTAATTACAAAATATGTAATGCATTTCAATATATAGATATAAGAATTTTTCGACATATTTGGAATATGGACAAAGTTATTCACGCGAAAATATAAAAAAATATTATTCATATATTATAATTACATTATTTTTTTCTATTTTCTTTTATATTATATAATTAAAATGTTAGTGAAAAAATTCTATTTCTCCGAGAATCGAACTTAGATTTCTAAGGTGATAGTCCGATGTCCTCTCTACCGTACCATTCTATCACTTAAAATATGCAACTTAAATAAGAAATGTACTCCTAGTTTATGAAAAAGTAGTTTTCCACTTTTTGGAGAAGTGAATTTTCTATCACTTATGAAAAAGTAAAATTTTTTACTTTTTTGGAAGTGAAAAATTGTTTTGCTTACAAATAAGTGCAAATTATGACTTTTTTGATGTGATAAAAATGTTTCACTCAGCAAATAAGTAAAATTTTCACTTATTAAAATTTAGAGAGCACAGATATATATGTATAATAGTAAAAGACCAATCCTAACAAAACTGTACTATTGATATGATTCATTATCGACGATAACATTGATCTCATATTGATAAATAAGGATATGTGTAAATACGAAAATTGCATTAAACAAACATTTATTATATTATTTGTATAAAAATGAACATATTAGCAGATATATTTTTATTATTTTTCTTTACTGAAACTTTATTTAATGTGAGAAATTAATCTAAGAAATAAATGTACTTTGGTAGTTCAACAACATTTATAACAAAAATTATTTAAAAAACGTTATTTATGCATCGTTAATTGAAATATTACTAAAAAATGTGGAAATTTGGGCTGTACATACTTTTCTTTTGTAAATACAATTTAAATTTAATTCTAATAATTTTTTCCTGAAAATGTTCCTAAATGTTAAGACATCTTCAATATTTAGATATAGTTTATGATATATTTATCGTTTGTGGGACTTATCTACTGTTCATAAAATAATAATATTTAATGATACGATCATGAAAACTGATTGGTTGTTACTCGTTAATAAAACGACTCTCTATATTAGCCACTATAGTAGGGGGGGGGGGAGGGATGTTGTTCTATAAATATTGGTTCCCAAAAGTATAATATTCAGTTGAGTTAGAAATTACTAACGTGAACATTGTGTTAATTAGTGCTACAGTTTAATTCAAATATAATCCAGTCGGCAAGAATGAAAAATTTTGAGCAAAGAGTTTCAGAAGAATTAAAAGTATTGATTGTACATCTAAGTGTTTGCATTGCCTGTCGCAGCCACTTCGATTTATTAAATTACGTCCTTTTGCCTCATAAACCCGAGGCGGAAAACAGAAGATTAGACTTGTCAGTTGAACATTTACGGTATTATAATTTATTTTCCAATATTTTTATGTAAAAGTGCAAGAAGTATTTCATTAATGCAATTTGATTAACAAATCATAGAATTAAAATGAATTCACGATAAAATATTACGATAAAATATATAAACAATTATTCGAAAATGATAATTGAACTATTTAAACTTTGAACTGAACTATTTTGAACTAGTTCGAAAAAAAACTATGTTTATAATTAATAACAAAATACAATCTGTAAACATGATTTTTGAATGATCATTTACAGATTTTGTGTAATTTAGATATCGACCAAGAAATTGGAGTAAATTTTATGTTCTATTCTAGAAAGGTGTACAAAATATAACGTATTTAGTTTGGAAATTACAAATGTTCAACAAAGTTCAATTGACAAGCTTACAGAAGATACGTGGCTTGGGCCACAAAACTGCACGACATCTTCTGCAGTCACCCAGTAACAAATCTTCTCGAATTGAACAGCCACGTTCGGATGTTCAAGAGAATGCTGGGTAGCAGATTTGTACGGGATCTGCTCGAATTTAGGAGGAACAATCCGGGTTCCTCACTAACATCAATAAGCTCGAAAGAAAGTGCAAATGAGGAATGTGCGATTTGTTTCGAGGATTTGCTCGAAACAGATAATCTTATTGGAGTGGAAAAATGTGAACACGATTTCCACGAGTCTTGTCTCAACCGATGGGTTGAAAACAAGAATTCTTGTCCGATGTCACGGTGCAAAATTAAGAAAGATACCAATTTTTTGCACTGCATTTCAGACTTTGAAGTTGCACTTCATTGAACGCATTACACGGAGTTTTAGTGGGTAGTAGTCGCTAAACCTCACATTGATAGTCTTATCAATAGTGGGGAGACTGAGTCCCACACTAGTAAACTTTGTTTAGTGTGCGTAAATGCATTTTTTGCAATTGAAAAAAAAAACTTCTAAAAGTTTATTTTTAACAATGTTTAGGAATGAAAATTCCTATCCTTTAATCCTTTGATAAAAAGTTTATGTAAAGACGAGAAGTTAGCTTTTAAAGCCAATTAATGCGTAACGCCTATAAAAACCAATCAAATTACAGAGAAATTTTGACAGTTCAAGGCTAAGTAAAACTGTCAGAATAAAATAGTCACATTTGCGAACAAAATTAAACAAATAATAATTATAAATAAATAAGAAAGGTTAGTTATAAAAAATTAAAAATTTTATATGCGCGCGCGTAGCGCGCTGCTATACGGTACACTTAACTAGGGTACAGCCCTAGTGTACCCTAGTTAATAAGAATACAATTTATATAGGTTATACGAATTTTTTATTTTGACAATTCCAAACTATATAAAATGTTTTTGTTGTTGTATTATTTATTGATTTTTTAATAAATAATTCAAAAAAAAATAATTCACTTTCGTTTCTTTTTTATTTGTTGAAAATATAAGTAATTTTATATTGGATGATCCATTCCATTCTTAAAAAGCAAAGCTTACTCTGAAGTTGCAGTGGAGATCAGAAAGGCGCGTGGCACGTTGTGCGCATACAGGTTATACATAATTTCATCAATGAATTTAAAATTGTCATAAATTACATATCATACATCATTTCATTTTAATTTAAAAGAAATACAAAACATTATATTAAAACATTGATTTTTAATATCTAAAAGAAAAAAATAGTTGTGATGAATGAATCATGTATTCAAGAATTAAATCAAATTCAAATCAAATTAATTAATTATTTTGACTATCTCAAGATAAAATGGATGTATTTATTTATGTTAACTATTCATTCTTTTACAACGTAAAAGTTTTTAATATATTTTTCTATAAAAAAAGGAATAAATCAATAAATAGACAGCTTTTCGAGTTATCGGTAAGGTAGAGATTAACACCGATAATCATAATACGATAAACTACGAAATTCGTATTTACTGCCAAGTATTTAAGGATTTCATGGTTATTAAACTAAGAAAACTAAGAAAACTGAGAGAAATAAGAAAACTAATATAGATAAGTAAGCTAATGGTTCGACTGAAACTAACAAAAACAATCGTCTTGTTAATAAACTATTAAACATAAAGTTGCTGAATATATACTTGGCCTTTTTATTTTATTATTTTCTATTAGAGATATTATTGCATTTAATTTAAAATGTATACGTATATGTCGCTTGTACTTGGTGTTTTTTCATTTTAAATGGTTTTATTCAGAGATGGGCAAGCCCATTACTCAATTAAATAATATATTTAATAATTATTAAAAATAATACAATCAAGTAGTAAAAAATTGCATATATATCTTATAAAAAAGATTGTCTTCAACTAAAAATGGAGGTACCATAGTTATTATTAGTAGAAAAAGTGCAAAAATATGCATTTTAATTGAGAAAGTAATTGAAAAGTACTTGAATTTTTAATTAGCCATTACTTTTGTAAATAAAATTAAATTATAAATTCAAACTTAGCAAAAGTAAGATCATAAATAGAATTATTTGTTTATTTGACTCTACATCTTGCCAAATAACAACAAAGTTTTCAATTATTTCCAAAATGTATAACATTTTTCCAATTTTTAAAATTTATTATAAGTAATTGGGTAATTATTTTTTCCGATCTCTGGTTTTACACATTTGAAAAATTTAAAAGAATATTATATTTTATTTATATTTGACA
>JABFPJ010003518.1:0-15918 GCA_022817425.1 Gryon sp. ZL-2020 | reverse complement strand
TAAATTCTCTATATTGTCATACAAATTAATTATTTAATTTTCTAAAACATTATTGAAAAAATATATGTATAACATAATGTAAGCAAATATTATATTTTATTTTTATCATGATACTTTTTATCATGATAAAAAGTATTATTCAATTATTATTATTATTATATATTAAATTTTTTATGTGCACATAAAAAATTTAATTAAAAAATCTATTTTGATATGTTTTAAATTGCAGGTTATAAAGTTCTTATATCCCTAGATTCAATAATTTTTCCCACTCGTGTCAAATAAAGAATTATATTCGTGTAACTAAAGAGTTTAGTAAATTATACATTCTCATTTGAGCTATATATATTTAGTCATATCAAATATACAATCTAGTCGGACGATAACAACTTTATTATTTAGTTTTCTCAACTAGGTTTTATTTAGGCTAACTAGGGCATTATCCTCAGTGTATAGAAATCTCTTTGTTATAATTACGACTATAATTATCCATTCCCAAAAGAAAACGAAACTTCCGTGAATTTAATTACTTTTATTTGTCTGTTATAATCTAGATAAAAGTAATGATCCATAATGTGAAGGAATTAAGAAAAAAATAACTACTGCGGCAGTCAGGATCATAATCGTTGATTTGAAATCGGTTTTAGAATTTGAATATTAAGTTGAAAAGGGATGGGTGTGGGAAGAGGAATTAGGTAGGAAGAAAGTGATTTAGTCGACAGACGATAGTCGTGAGCGAAAAATACAGCGAATGGTGTTGAAAAGGAAATGTAAATAAATGCGTCCTCGGTTTCGAATGAACAACACCGGCCACCATCAATCGAAGCTTAACGAGCTGCTTTACGCCCGAAAAGACAATCAATTTAGCTGGCAGTTCTTGAGAGCATGCTTCCGATGCGTTTTCAGATCTCGCTACCTCGTGAGACTTCCAACGAGATCTTTATTGTGTTTGTGAGAGTTGACACATACTCACACGCAAATCAAGGAACAAACACGCACAAACATAAACACACACACAAACTTAGACATAAACAAACACACACAAAGATAAACATAAATACGCACGCATGAAGATAAACACAAACATAACATATACACAAAGATAAACATAATCACATACACAAAGATAAACATAAACACAGATAGATAAACATAAATACACATGGTTGCAATTGTGTGAAGTTTGGATATTTTGAACTTGCTGGACCAAGTGAATTGAAACTTTGCTCAAACGCGGCAATACTTGTTCGCGCGCGCATGCGCACTCGTATTAGTGGAAAGCATATACTGAGACAGAGGCATTCGCGTGTGCCATCCGAGCTATGCTCGCGGATGCTCGTTACATATTTGTTACTCCGTTGAAGGTGTGATTTGCTTTCGCTCAATTCAATAAAGACTTTGCACACGCTCGACGCGTCGATTGCTTTTAATTAAGTTTTTTGTTCAGAATGTAAATGTTTTACTATAAATTGTACAAATTTAACTAAACACTCCAAATAGTATATTAACAGCTTAGGAAATATCAAATAATTTTTTTTTCTTAATTTCACTAAATTTTGATAAATCTAGTCTCTTTAATTACTCAAAATATTCCAAAGTAATTAAAAAAGCTAATATTTAAGATTAATGAGTTTAATAATTTAATGAATTAATAACTTTTATTATTTTAATACAAAAAAATAATAAATTGTTTAATTTCATGACACATTATCATGTGTAAGTAAATTAAGATACAAACATATAGAAAAATGCTGTATTAAATTTGAAATATAACTTAGTTAGTGCAATCAGTCAAAAAAAGTTAATATTTATTTATATTTGTTGTTGTAAACTGTACTTTCATCGAAAATCAACGTGACTTTTAACTTTTTTTGAATTATTTTTGTTTTAAAGATATTTCCATAAAAATAAGAATTAATTAAATAATATTACTTAAACTTTAAAATTAAATTATCATTACGTGAAAAAAAATTATTATTGTCACACTAAATATTACATGTAAACATTTTGTTGCTACAAAATATTGTTTACACTATTCTTTATTTATTATATAAATAAATAGTTAATATTATATCTCTGAAAAATGAAAAATAATTTTATATTTGTTTATGAACAACCCTAAAATATGTTCATAATATGAAATTAAACGAAAAAATAATTTTGGAAAATAAAACCCCAATGTGAATATCAGTTTCGATCGTTCTCATAATTTCTCAACAATGTTTCTCATGTCTAGAATGTATGTCAGAGAAAGTCCGTAAAATTCCAAGGGAAATATTCATTCATTCATTAAATAATTCGTTTCGTAGAAATTCTATCGCGATTGAACTTTAATTATTATCAATTTAGTTCCACATAATTATTCAATTATTATACGCGTCAAACTATACAAATAAAAATCTTCGAAATATCAACAAACCACTTTTTTCCCTTCATTCTTTCCAATTTAAACATCTCATTCTAATTTAAATTAGACAAAAAAGATCTTTATCCGATATATTTGATCTGACAACACTGCAAGCATTTTCTCGGATACACAAAATCCAACATCACTACAATAATTACAAAGAAATATTACGACTAAATACATCCAATAATATATTTTGTTTGTTTAATATAAAAATAACGTAACGTAAATTTAATACTTGTTACAAAACATTTTTCCCCAATTTGAGACGATGACAAATGAAAAATTTCAATATCACTTCAAATGCCGTAAACTTCTTTGGGTTTCCTTGGAACTACAGTCAATCAATTAGCATCACTAATCATCGGTCAAAAAGAACTTTTAAAACCAACATTTTAATCACGATAAATCACCATCAAGCAAGACAACTCTAATAAAAACATTTGTAACTCGCAAAACTTGTTATTGCAAATTTCGTATACGACGAAATAAAAAAGCAAATTGCGACGAAACTTTTGTCCTTAAATTAATTCATCCGATCGAAGTTGGTACAATTGGTTGATGGTATAAAAGCTGCAGAAAACATTTCATGGCATATTTGAAAACATTACATAGCCTCACGCTCCGAGCACAATATTCGAGAATTATTTATGATACCTGATAGAGACACGATCTTGGCCACGATGCCTAGAAGGTAAGACCCACGCACGGCATTCCTATGTTTTTCTCAACCTCGTCCTTATCCTTCCCATCCTCCTCCTCCTCCTTCTTCTTCTTCGTCTTCGTCTTCGTCTTCTTCTCCTCTTTCACTCCCGCCCCAAGACTTCTGATTCTTTTATCTTTTATCTCTTCTTCCCTCTGCTTTAAATGCACAGCTAATTGAATGTAATAATTAAGATACGCGCACGGATATTTTGTTCGCCGAATATAGTCTTTTAATTTTATAGGCGGAGTGGAGCTTAAAGAAAACATCACATTTCCCTCGCATCATCTTTCGTTCATTAAATAACGCATTATATATAGCTGTAAATAATTATTATATATAGTCATATATTACAGATATAATATCAATTAGTGAACTAGTAAACATTGTTGCTGAATCTAGCTTAGTTTTACATAGCAACAACAAAATCATAAAAGTCAAGGTAGAATATCAATGGAGTAACAAGATTGAATACACTACTAAGAAAAATAAATAGACATTTTATACAAAGTTTTTCATAAGCTGTCTATGAATATAATTTAAGTGTTGTTTGTAATTTGAATTCATATAAATTATGAAATTTAAATAATATTTATGAATTTCCATAATTCGTTTTGAAAATTCATAGACGAATTTATTAATTTTCAAAATATATTGTGAAAATTCATAAACGTATTTATGAATGTAATTATTCATAAATATATAATTAGTTATGGAATATCATACATCTATATTCCAACTTTGAAAATTATAGGAATTGATATTGAAAAATAAAAATATTTGGATACACGGAAGAAAATAACTCATTAAAAATTACTATGTATCCGAGTAAACTTGTGACGGTAAATGCATTTAATAAATTTTACCTTTGCACCAATCCTTCAATTTTGTATTTTTGTTTAATCATTTTTAATTAATTAAATTTAATATTTCAAAAGTCAAGTTATGACTATTCAAACTTTTCTACTCTATTGAAGCATTAGAATTGCATTTCTTTCATAAGAATACCAAAAAATACTCTCAAACCAGTCTAATGCACACAAAGACATTTTCGTTTAATATTTTATATTTTGATGGTTATATTTTACAATACTATATTGGACCATTATTGGGATATACTTAAAGTGTTGTGTTAGTTTTAATCTACGGGATTGTAGCTTTTTATTATACATATTAATTTTTTAATATTTGTTAATAATTCTTATTATTGCTTTATTATTTTTATTTAATTATAAAAATTAATCATTTCAATTTAGTCATTTTTATTTTTATATCATTGATATTATGACACAAACAATTTCTATTGAATTCAAAAGTAAATAAATGTACACAACAAAGTTTTAGGAATTCGATAGGAATTGAATCGCCGTCATCACAATTACGGAGTCACGCGCATATAGCCACTGATCCACTGAAACATAAACAGTAGCTAACGTCGTATTGGAGATATGACTCCTACTCATTCATTATGTTTTGATACATCAATTTTACTATACTATTTGGTAATAATTTTACTGTCATAAAGTAAAAATATATAGAAATTCTATAGAAATTCCTAAACAGTATAAATATGTTGTTTATTTTTTAAAGGCAATTAATTAAGTTTTTCCTCTTATAATTTTATGTGTTAATTTTTGGTATCCCAAATAATAATTGCATCAATTGACGTTTCGAAATAGTTTTATTTCCTCATCAGAACAGTGACATTGTGACGTGTCAATTACTCCTAACCAATACACGTCACCCATACGTTTGAAAGTGTTGATATATAGGGAATTTCATTATAGTTACAAATATTCATTGTGTTAAATTTAAAATCAACTAAATATTTAGTAATTTTTACAAAAAGTATTAATTTGAGATAAATAAAAACTTATATTAAAATTGAAGTTATGATTTATTTATGTCTAATAAAAATTTAATTTCAATTACTAAAATTTTAGTCATCATGACTAGCATAACGTGGACTATAAAAATTTAGTAATTCCAAATAAGTGATTACGCGCAGTGTAATATATCACATTTATTGTTTGTTTGTCTTTTATAATTTATTATATTTGTGGTTATAAGGTTATGTTTTCGTCATATCGTATTTTTGTGTAATTATCTTTTGATATTTACCTATTTATGTTGTGGTTATATACATATGTTTTAAATCCAATATTTTGTGATTATAAAATATCTGAAAAGAGACACGGTAGTGCTGGCCGCACAAAAAACGTTCGTTTTTTTTGTACTTGGCCAGAGACACTACCGTGTCTCTTGATTTGTTTAATCTTTAAATTTATATCACAAAATTTGAATTTTATGATATAAATATTTGTATTGTATCTGACAGATTTTGTTTTGATTTTAATTAACTTGAAGTTGCTAATTGATTGCATGAAGTTTCATATATCAGTTTTTTTGATGCGAAAATAATATATTATTTGAATCAAAGAGTATATCGTATGTGTGATTTAAATTATCTGTATCTGAATTAAATTAATTGCATGATTATGGAAATTTTTTATATTTAACATGTCTGATATTTTTCTTTTTTGTTCATCTATTTCAATATCTATTATTTATTTTTATATTTATCAATATTTTTATCAAATTTACACGTATATCCCAGCATTACAATAATTTCCTGTAAACTTAAGAAGAACATTTCTTTTAGTGTATCCTGTTTTATATCCACCTGAAAAATTACCCAACTCCACCATATAATGTATACAAACATTATAACAAGTGAAGCATACCCTACATCTCACCTGATCTTCCGCCACTCCAGCTCAGGACAATTTTCTCTCTACGAATTGGACACTTACAAATTAAACATACTTAATTGGCATCGTTCAACATCAAAGTACCCGATTCGCGCCTATTTTCATGTACATGTGCGCAAATCACGATCGATCTTTCTTTATTTCCAATTAAATAGCGTCTCGTTTAAATTTGAACGATACAACAAGTGTGGCAGGTGGTGAAATTGTGGATGCGATTGCAGCCGAAAGTCGGCCTGGTGTGTATATATATACGAAAACTTGCAGATGCCAACAGGTTTGGCTAAGCTCCTAACATCGCTCTGCACCTGCTTTATACCGTCCTTCCTTCCTTCCTTCCTTCACCCACTGCAAAAACCTTTTTTCTCTGATTAGTACCTTGCCGTCGCCAAAAGTTACCTTACGACGATCAACTTTCTAAATGACAAAAATAAATTGACTTGAGTTTAATGTTGATAACAATAAAGTCGCAGCACCGTCAATACCCGTTGATAACATCCCTCGCAATTACCATAGCTCATTCTTCGGCTGCTTCGGGAATTGCAGCTTGATTTTATCTCGCCGATGTAATAACTTAATCGAGTGTCTTCGAGTGGGGCAAATTCGATGATGTCGGAGAGAATATAGCAGTCGGGCAGGTGGCGAGGTTCAGTCGAGGTTACACCAAACGATACATAAGAGAGAGGAAGAGAGATAGAGAGAGAGAAAAAAATTAACCACAGCTTCAACGCAACGTGGGCGTCCCGCATTCTGCTCCTCTTTCTTCTGCCTCATAACCCCTTTTCATTTAAAAGCTTTGCATACAAAACGTTATTACATACAACTAGCCCTCATATTAATTTTCATAAACGGTCAAATTTATTTTGATGTCATTATGCTCACTGGACATATTAAAAACAATAAGTTTTACTAGAACTCATAAAGTAAATTAATATATTTAATCATATTAAATTTTTAGTTGCTTTTACTTTTTGTATTGTTCCTTACTAGTTTCTGTTGTTATATTTTACTAGAAATACCAATTGCATCGCCTTACTACATTTACGACTACAGCGCCATAGTGACAAAATTTTTCACTACTTCACTGAACAAAAACGTATTTTTTTAAATATTCTTAAATATATTCTTTAAATATATAATTTTGACATGAAATGTTGCTTGATATGATAGTGTTTGCTTTTATCAGGATGGCGCGGCAGTTAAGTATGCGCACGAGGTCTATAAGGATGACATCAACATGCAGCTCTATAATCAAACTTTCCATAACATTGTGCATCATCTAATACACTTAAGGTGATTCTTCAGTCGAATTCACTGCTTCTCTCTTCCATTAATGGAGTCACCATTCGCTCTATTCTTTTTGCTCTTATACAGCTGAAAAATCACCTTAAGGTGGTTCTTCAGTGCTAATACACCGGAGTTAGTGTCTTTTGAAATTATAAATTATTGATAAAGAATTGAACTTTAAAAAATATGTCATTTCATTCTTTGATCGTGGGAGAATGTTTTGATTAAAGAAAACTTTAATTTTGTTGTTGACGTTTTGCTCCGTAACCTCCCCCGTATTTTTACAATTTCCTATATACTACAAAAAACGGGGGAGGTTACGGAACAAAAAGTAAACAACAAAATTCAAGTTTTCTTTAATCAAAACATTTTTTTAATCAAAACAACAAAATTCAAGTTTTTTGTCACCGCAACATTCTCCCAGGATCAAAGAATGAAATGACATATTTTTTAAAGTTCAATTCTTTATTAATAATTTTTAAATTGAAATGACACTAACTCCGGTGTAGCAGGCTTGAGATATCACCTTAAGCTACACACTAACAAATGATTTATTAGTTCATGCAGAAATTGTAACATTGTAACAAGGCAAAAATCTTTTTTAATATTTTTCATAATAAATATGCATAGCAGCAAAACGAAAATCTGTTTCACGTTAAAACTTATTGACAGAAAAATATATATCGCATTTTCTCAAAACATATTGCTTATTTCAGTTAATTTCATGACTATCAAAACTATAAAACTAACCTATCACTAAATCTAAAACAAAAAAATACATAGGCTATTATCATATTTCTGAAAACAATTAATTTGTTAAACAAAGAGAAAGACTTATGTTTACATATAAATAATGTAAACAAAGATAAATGAACGTACGAAAGTAGCGTATTGTCATATTGTTTTAATTACTCTTCTTTGTTTTTATTACCTTTTAATACTTTAAATTATTTAATGTTATTTCTCACGTCACATTTCTTGAACTATCCGCATACATGATAACTTACGGATTGTTTTAAACTCAAAAAACAAAATTGCTTCTAACAGTTTTACATTTTTGTACACAGTGTACAAAATAATGGCAAAATCTTTCAATACCATCAATTAAGAGCAAAACCAGGTGTCTCAACACCTGCAATGTTGTAGGTCTGTAATATCAATCTATCATGTTTAGACCAAATTCAAGAGTCAAACGTTCAAAACTCTCAACGATAGGTGATATTTATTTTGAAGCTCAATTTTTGTGTTTTTCCTCTTGCTTACCCTTGTTCTTTTTCTTAATAGTTGGTAACGCTGATTTGTCGATTGCTTCCACGTATCATGGAATGTAGCGTGAGAAGAAGATGAATCGAGTATTTAGTGTGGGCTGATAGTTCATCGCGAGGTTAAGCGCACCAAGCCCCAAGTCCTGAAAGAGGATACGCGAAGGAAAGAGAAAGACGCCAAAGCACGGCAGGATTTATGAACGACCGAAACAGACTAGCCACCCCCTCCTCCTCTTACCCACCCCCTTTCTATCTCTTTCCTTCTTTATTCTCCGTTTATGCTTCTCTTATTGTACTTTGTTTCTCGACCTCTGGGACCAGTATCTGCCTGCAGCTGGGCCCAGTTGTACAACTGTATATATTTTGCTACGCTATCCTCTCAAAACCCTCATCCTGTTCCTTCCCCTCCATCCTTCTTCTCCTCCTACTCTTTCTTCTTCGTCTTCTTCACATCCTCGTATTTCTTTTTTCCTTTTTTCCTCTTATTTTCTATCCTTTTTCGGCTTCTTTTTTTCCATTTCAACATTAATGCCTCAGAACGTGGATTCGCACTCACAGAGACACGATTAAGATTTCTGTATCACACATCCATACCTGCGAATATAGTCATAATCTAACACTCGAACGTTAATTAGCTTGTTGTTTATGGTTATTATTGGAAATCGCAAATATTAACGAAGGAAGAATCCAAAAAATCATAATAATTTAATGTTTTTTTTTATTTTAATCTTGTAAATTTACACTTATACTTATTCCTTAATACTTAAAGAATGAATCAAATGAAGAATGAGAAAAGAAAATAAAAATTGCTAGTTAATGACTTATTATGATAATACATCAATATATTATCATAAGAATAATAATAACAATAATGTTCGCCGATTATTTGAATATATCTTTTAATTATTAAAATGTATTCTTCGCTTCGTATTCTGCTTAAGTGTACCGTAATAACACCTCTCCAAGAAGGTCAATATCATGAACCGAATCGTGACGATGTAATTTCTCAAACAAAGTTGTTCAACCGTGAAATTGTAAAATCGACTCGTCATAATACCGTTTCTTTTTTTGTTTCAGCGAACAATTTTTTGGGAATGAAATTTCTTTATTTCAGTTTATCCAAACATTTAGGCAACGTTGTTTTTCGTTTCAACAACCAAAAAATACACTAACAATTCAGCACCATTAAAAATATCATTCGAAGAGAGGAAGAAAAGTTTCTTCGATCGAACAATTTCTTCATCTACAACCAATTAAACGTTATTATATATCTTAAGCTCAAAATTTTGTTAAAACAACAAAAGAAACGAAAGAAAAAGAGAACAAAATACGCGATATATCACGTGTATTTCGTCACAAACACAAAGTTGCATCACTTAACTTTCTCGCAATTATTTCTCTCTTGTTCTTGAGCATTGCTTTGGCCTCGAGTGAGTGGTGGTGGTGAATCCAATAAAGACATTAAAAAGATGAAAGGCCAGCAGACCAACGGGCGGAGAAAAAGATTGCATCCGATACGAGAAGACCAACACTAATGCAAACACTGATTTCAAACTTAATGTTTTGTGGTCGAAAAAGAAATACGTTTCTACTCGCCACAAACATCGCATATTCATTTCGTTCACAACTATTTGCAATAATAATTTGAAACGTTTATTTATTAAACTCTTCCAATTGTTGTTTCTTTATTTTAATCTTCCAATTTATCTATTTTTTATATTAAATAATCAACAAATTATATACATGATATTTTGTTATATCTGCACCATATATGAGCATATTTGCACCATATATGGACCACACATGAGTTGCACGTGTTTCCGCATTAACCACGCAATTCATATATATTTTATACATGGGAGAAAAAGTTTGGTTAATCTGACATTTAAATAACGGCATAACTTCACTTTTGAAATATTTTGATTATTCTTTTAAAATAAAGTTAAATTTACGAAAATAGACTCTGTTGATATCTGCTAAAATGTTTTATAAGACATTTTGTAACAAATTTGCACAACTTTTTATGCATTCGGATCAACTTCTGACTCTGAATTTTCAAGCTACTTACAATATAAATAAACATATGTTTTTGTATTATCAACATTATGTTATTAAGAAAAGCCAGCAAGAATCCAAGAATCTTTTTATATCCACTCATAAAGCGTATATAACATAAGGTTAACTTATTCTAAGTTGGAGATTACGAGTGGTAATAAAAGTTTTTACAAGCTACGTTTACAACGGGTAGAAAAATTGACGAAACAAATGACGGTTTGTTCGAAAAATGTGCGCAAGTTTATCTGGAGTCGTGTATATATGGAACGCAGACAAAAACGAAAAAGCAAGCTTCATACAAAATGCATTAATCGCCGCAAGAAGCAAACTAACTGTAAGGACTTTCGTGATCTTCACAACTACTTTAGTGGTAACAACGTCATTACAAGCGAGAGAGATACTCGGTGCCCGTCATTTCGTCAAACTTGAATTATAACATCCAACGATGACGAAGAGAAGAAGAGAGACAAAAAAGAGACATTAAAAAGGAAGAAAAGCAGAAGAAGGAAAAGATGGAGAAATTTAATGACTTCATCAGGACCGTTTGTTCACTAGAATTTTAATTGTCACTTTTGTGATACAAAAATTGTTGATTGTTTTGATATATACATTTCTTGTATAATAAAATAAGAAACGATAAATCATCGTTGAGATATGTGGATAGAACGAGAGAAAGAGAAAAAGAGAGAGAGAGAGAGAGAGAGAGCAAAAAGCGTCGAAAATGATGGGCGCAGAAGAGGGCAGAAACGTTAGGAATATGAAATGGTTTGGACCAAGCTGTATTATAGGTAATAAGGAAGGTTGAAAAACGAGCGGTACTTGATTCATGTGATGGAGCTCGGGGCGTAACGCGCGAGGCACGCATGAAATTCACCTCCACTCTTTCAGCGCAAAAATACACACAAACGTACACATGTGTGTATGTACAATTTTATGTATTATATACACTTATGCACGTATGTGGTACACACTGAAGCTTAAACGCGATAACCGCATCCCCACAGATAACACTTATCGTATTGATACTTTTTTTCAAATTACCTTTACAGCTTTATAATAACGTTATTTGTATTTAAACTGTATGATATATGAAGTCATATATGGGATTGTATGTTATATCATATATGCGATTGCACGCATGGATAAATAATCAAAGTTATATATAGAGACAATTCATATTTGAATATATGAGACTTAATGTAATAAAAATATATATTTTAAAACAAAGTGAAATTATAAAAAAAAATGTCTGCTGTTGTATGCAGAAATGCAAATTTAGAAATACATTTGTTAATTTGCTAACAAAATGTGTATAAAACATTTCTGCAAATATCAAAAAAGCGTTTTTTCTTAAATTTGACTTTATTTTATAAGAATAATCAAAGTATTTCAAAAGTGAGGTTATATCTATTCAAACTTAGTACTTTATTGGTAAGGCACCTTAATTTTATTATATTATATGATAAAATTGGTCCTTTTGCGTCAACGTTCCATGATTAGGATTATTTACATTAAAATATTTATATGAAATTCTCTTTATACATTCTTATATGAGTATATATTAGAAATTATATAATATTACCGAAAAATAGATGCAGATTATCGTTGATAATTATGAGAACTTTAAATATTCTCAGGACATTTTTTTATAAGATTGCGCCACGTTGTATTAGGATAATGATTACTTTTGACTTGCGACAAGATAATATAAACATGTTAAAATGTAAAAATTCAAGTACAAAATGATTATCAACGTCATAAATTACGTCCATAAAAAAGAAACGTCACGAATTACAGTGATAGTATATTTACATGAGCGGATTTCAAAGATTATCAAATGAAGATATAAAAACATATGCATTATTTTACATTAATTACTGTGCAAATTCCGAAATCTTGTTTTCATACGCATCAAGCAACTTTCTTATCAAGTCGTTACCGGCGATTAAAAATACAAGTGACATATCTATTAGCTTCAAACTATATTCAACAATATTTCCCATAAATATTCAATGCAATTTCAACTTGACATTTATGTTAATGACTGATCGTCAAGTCAAATACTAAATTCGGTAGTTTTCGAAATATATATTATTTTTCATTATATACATATAATCATCTGTACTTTCCATATATGATTATATATAAAATGTGCATAAATATAGTAATATGATTCTGACTTGAAATCATTACTCGTCGAAAGACTTATTAAACGATCAAAATCGTGCAATCGTAAGGTTTCACCTAGTTAATTTTGCTGGAAGTTTGGCGCAACAGCGTTTCCCTTCGAGCTATATATAAACTTATAACGCGTGCACAAAAGACTCACTAGTCTGCACATGCGGCCGAGCCATTAACTCAATTTAGTGCTGATCGCGTTTCGCGTCAAATCGGCTACGCTATTCAAGCTCCAATATTGATAATACCCAGTCGTGACGCGCCACCGGAAACACTTGTCTCTGACTTTACGTCTTTTATTAACACCACATGTCCCTTTTCCACGCCATTCCTGCTTCTAAAATTATTGTCGCGCTAAATTATTTTGATGATATTGTTAACGACTATTATCAACTATTCTCTACTTTCTTCACTTTATCAACTACAGTCAATTGTGTGACGAGTCCTGTATTTCTATATCTTTTTTCCACTTACACTTTTATATGATATGAAAAGATGGAAATACGCACCTCCTAACAGACTACAAAGGGACACAAAATAAGTTTGCTCACAAGTTGTACTGTAAATTATTTATATCTCAAATAATTAACTGCTTTTTTTATTCAATCTTGATAAGTTTGATTATAGAGAAGCACTAAAACATATTAATAGGAAATTAAATAAAAGTTGATACAACATTGAAAAAGTTAACTTAAACAATGAATGTTGGTTTAAATCAGATTAACTAAATTAACATTAAATCAGTATTGTTTCAACTATTTGCAATCAACTTTACTTACGCTTTAAAAAGACAAATCAAAATTACTTTATTTAAATTGGGAAAAAATGCTATTAAGCGAAGAAACAAAAAAACAATAAAAATAAGCAAAAGCGGGGGAAAAAGCAAAGCGAAATAGAACTGACGTCGTAGTTGTGCTAAAAAAACAGCCTACCGGTCTGGTCTATAATCAGAAAGTTGCGCTCGCTCTTTCATCCGATTTTCTCCGGGCTTTACGAGCATTTCATTTTCTGTCTTTTCCTCGGCCTTTTAACTTCTCTCCATCCACTTTTAGTATTGCGTCTCAAGCAAAGTGCCGTTCACTAACGCGTGACGTACAACACATGGTCCCTGTCCACTGTCTCGTCTTCGATGATCGTTGTTTTTACGTTCCTCTTCTTTTTTCTCTCTTTCTCTCTCTATATTTTCTTTACTTCTTTTTTTCCGTTCCTTTTCAACCATTTGAACGACAGTTATTTACTTTGAATGAATATGATTCTCTGAAAGAAAATAATATTCGCTGAGTTTTATCATCACATTACGTCGTGTTGCTATATAAATTTATGACGTAATTTAATACGTAAATACACTTCCTCTGTCTAACTGATAAACAGTTTGCAAATTGTTGAGGTCCTCTTCTCGCTTATATCTTACTTCTTCTTAAGATGGAAATAAAAGATGAACTTAATAACTTCCGGTGTTAATGAATTCTGAACTTGACTTTGATTTTACGAAGAACAATAGATATATTATGACTAAGATAAAATGTCGCTAAATGAGAAGGAATTGCAAAAGCAACAAATTTGCAGGGAATGAAAAATGATTGTGTTGGCTTCTGTGATGGAGCGACAAAAAGGAAAAAGATTTTGAATAAAGAACAGGAGGAGGGCGAGTAGTAAAAAAGCAAAACGGCAGAAACAGCGAGCGGTGTACATCGAGTCATCTGGCACTCGACAAGATTCAAAATAGAATCAACGCAGAAGCTTTTTCGTTTTGCAAAAGCAAAAAAAAATTCGTGACTGACGTGGTTGACGATGTTTTCATTGTAATTAATGCCATTTATCTTTCTTCACTGCTTCTTGTTGCTTTTCTGTATTCCGTCAACGTTACCGCCACTTGAATAACCTGTTATATCAAAGAATTATTTTATTAATCGACAATGTCGCTCGTAAACTTTGTTATATGTTGATAGCTTAAATCATGTTGCAAACAAAATCAAATCTTATGCATTTTTCAGACATTTGGAAATCTTATTTATAGATTTTGAATATAACCTTAAGAGGATACGTAAGTGCTGCTGCGACGGAGTTAGTGTTATATTAAATTATATTAATATGACGTAATATTTTGCAATTTAATTAGGTATTCGGTGTTGCTATTGGATAGAAGAATTAAACTGTGAAACAATTTTGTTTTGATATTTATAGTATTGAGAAGAACGTGAATTAAAAAATTTAGAAATCTGTATTTCTGTTTTTCTTTCGTTCACGTTTTTCTCAACATTATAAATATAAAAACAACCCTGTACACACAATATTGCCCAATAAATCCCCAAAGCTGCGTCTCAAGATTGCCGAATTTTTAAATTTCTTTAAATGGTTAATTATTTCTTAATATTTAAAGATGGTTTATTTTTAATGTAATAAACTTGACTGGTTTATAAAGATACGTTGATGAGTTATGCATACTGGAAAAGAATCGTTCATTCCAATCATTCAAAAATTGACTGAAAATTGAGCAATATTTCAGACGCATCATTGGGTGTTTATCACGATTTGGATGTGTTTACAGGGAACATATTAAAGTTTTATATTATTTTGAATAAAATAGCACATAACCCGTATTACACAATGTTTGACAGACATTGTCGATTGTCATTTAAGTTGTAAAATTCGATATTTACTTTTTTAACTATTTATATTTATAATTTTAATATAAGAATAACCAATCAGAAATTAGAAAATCGACAAACAATAATTAAGCTATCGTAAAAAAGTAACTTCAAATGTTGCACACGCTATTTTCTAAAAGGATACGATCAAATTCGTCATAAGCTCTAGAATAATGTACTTCAATTAAACAAAAATCATATAAAAATGACCCTATCCGATTTTCAACATAAACATTATCAAGAAATTCAATCTACTTTTGATGGCAAAATTTTTGAGAACATGAAAAAGAGAAAATGACATTATAATCATATCAATTTCCGATAAATATAACTGGAATTGACTGACTGAAATGATTCGTTTGAATAACAATAATCAGAGCTTTCGAAGTAGCAAGGAAATTAAGTATGTGTGTGTGCATATGTGTATGTGAGAGAGTGTATGTAATGAGTCAATTTGATGGCTAATGAGTATGTTGATGTTTGCTTTGTAGATTATCCGGAACAACAACCACACTCGGAAGTCCAGGGGGTGCCAACGGCGGAGCCACTGGTGGTATCGCAAGCGGCGCAAACACCGGTGACAGTGGCGCAACTCGGGGAGGGGGTG
>JABFPJ010003517.1:0-15920 GCA_022817425.1 Gryon sp. ZL-2020 | reverse complement strand
CACCATGGGAGACAAACAGAAATCCCTTCCTCGTGCGATTACAAACCTCGCCTTCGGCTCGGATTGTAAACTTCGCACGAGGTAGCGAATTTCTGTTTTTGTC
The DNA here is from genome assembly GCA_022817425.1 of Gryon sp. ZL-2020. Lineage (NCBI taxonomy): Eukaryota > Metazoa > Arthropoda > Insecta > Hymenoptera > Scelionidae > Gryon > Gryon sp. ZL-2020. Next base: position 15,817 of record JABFPJ010003517.1, on the reverse strand, counting down.
TCCCTTGATACAAAAAATACTATTAAATATATCAATATCCTGACGTCAAAAAACATCACATTATCATCACATTCTATATAGAGTTTACAATTTTTTATTTAATAATGAATAGAATATATTATCTTTGAATAAATTATGGCAAAATTAAGATATGTGAAAAGAATGTATTGGACATTAAATTTAAACTATTGAAAATTTCGACAACTATTTTATCTCTTGCATTGCGCGAGAAAATTTATTATCTTATCATAATTTGCAAACGAAATACACTGAATAAACTATTGTTAACAATATACACTGTAATCAACATTTGTTTTGTGATTCGGTTGTGCATCGCACTTTTAACTCTATAAGCTTTTCTGTACTGTCAAGCCGACAATGACTGGCCTTTTTATTTGTCATGCCGCTTAATACTACACCACATATTTGCCTACGTCCATTAATTAAATCGTCAACGAGAAAATAAATTTGCGTTAATCAACGACTGTTTTGCAAGGATCTCGTTGAACGAATGCATGCGAATAATGTCGTAGTTGAAATTGTGTGTTTATAAACTTGATGTAATCGGCCGCTTTAATTAATGCGAGCATCACAAAATACAACGAACGAAATTGTGCTAGTTGTGTCAAACCATCGGATAATGAGATTGTGACAACAATTGTTCAATTGCAAATAATACGAACGCATTGTACAAATTTGTTAATTTTCTTTACGTACCAAATCTTGATCGATACTAGCGTTACTTTGATATTACTACACATCAGCTGCAATTGCTAAATGCGAAATATATATCGAATTATGGCTCAATAAATGCTATTCAATTTATTGCGTGGTTAATCATCAACAATATAGTGCAAACTGAAACAAATTATTGGACATTCTCGAGTCTACACTTCCAATAATAAAGTGCGTATTGATCCAACACAAGTTTTGTTGTATTAAAAGAAAATTTCATTTAATAGTTTTCCAAAATCACTAGATATTTACACAAATTAAATAACTCTTCTAATGACATTTGTTAATTCAAAGAAAAAATTGTATTTTATCAAAACAAATATACAGAATTTAAACTTTTAATATTTTTTTGGATATTCGCTTTAATCTACACGCAGAGCAGAATCAATATAAAAATTTATGTTTAAAATTGAAAATTTACTGAACTTTTAATGAAATATTATTTAATATTTATGAAAAATTCTTGAAAACGCAATAATTTTTAATGAAAAGTTCAGTAATTTTTCACGAAATTTTGCATCTTTTCCTGTATTACTGAAAATGCAGTAAATTTTCAACTTTATACATAAATTTTTATATTAATTCTGCTCTCCGTGTAAATAGAATAAATTTATTTTAACGGTAAATATTTATTTATAATTAGCCAACAAAAGTAATGTTTTAAATATAAAAAGACGTTTTTTAAATTTATAAAAATTAAAAAAAGACATTTTAAAAATACTTTACTAAGAGTTTTCAATTATATTTAAATTTAATTTAATGATATTTTACGTCCTACTACATGTCATTCATTAATGTAATTGTTGACATTTTTGACATTAATGTAATTCCCTTTGGAAAAGAACTTGACGGATGTTATTTGTTAGTTTTGTTAGTTTTGTTATTTGTTACGTGTAATTTAGAATAATACAATGAAAGTTATAACAATGAATAATATTATCATTATCGAAAATGAAGTTAATAAATATTATTTATATTATTGCAAATGTTATCAACAAATATTACCATTTTACTACAACCACCACTCTATTAATCACCGTGATATTGAGTAATAAAAATGTTATCTAATTTATTATTATATTTGGGATTATTGTTTTCACTGAAAAAATTCGTGTTTGTGATAGTATTTCTTGAAAAGTGCATTACCTTATATTTCATGAAAATCGTTTTAAGGTGGAAATAGTTAGGTGATAGTAATCGGAGTGACGGAAAAAAGGTGATTGGGGGGGGGGGATGGTCTGAGCAAATTCAATCGTTTCCTCGGGTTGGTCTTTCTCGAGATGAAATCACAGTCGAAGTTCGAGAGCAAACGTGAAATGACCTTCGCCTAGCACCTCGATTAAGGAGCATAAGAAAGAACCGATTCTTGGCTTGGCTTAAGAGGCCGTACATGTAGCGCCATTTGCGATTGCCTGAGTGAGGCTCAAATTAGATGGCCTACTCTGTAATTTCTAGAGTTTATAAAAATGTCGGGAAGCAGGTTTGGTTTCGTTCGCGCTCAGCGTGCGATGTAATTTGTGGTTTCTGGTGTAACCCGAAACTTTTGCGAATTATGCATCGACCTCTAAAACACAGAGAGTGCTGTACGCTTTTCTATATTCAGCATTTACAATTTTATTAATTAACGAATTTATTAATTTATAATCGTTTAATTGACAGTTACATTTCTTTATTGAACATAAAGCACTAAATATTAATATTTTTTATTTAAATATGAAAGAAATTGTAACGAATCTATATAGAAATTTAGGTGTTAATTATCTTATTATACTTAGCCGATTTTCAATCAATTCAAATTTGATTCAACAAAATCAAATTTTGTTTGAAACTTTGCTTATATTCAATTCAATTTGATTTCGAAATATTTTGTTATACGATCATATATTTGACGAACAGAAACTTTCATATCTTAATTTCAGGTAGCAGTATCTTGTTTACAATATGTTGCTTTTATATAGAAAGCAACTTTATAAAGAATATTATATTAACATCGGTAAATATAACGTTTTTTAAGCACTTGTACTAAAAAACATCGTTTGTCACACGTGGCCTGACGGACACTGGTACTAAAATATACTATTACTTTCAAAGTTTTCTATTTATGTCAAAATTTGATGTCTAGGTTCCGTACAACAAACTAAAACTTTAAGGTGATTCTTCAAATATATAAGAGTAACAAGGATAGAGCTAATAGTGTCCCCATTAGTGAAAGAGAGAGGCTGCGAATTCGGCTGAAGAATCACCTTACATACCTACAAAAGATAGAGCTGAAGAAAAAATCGATCTTAGCACAAAAATTGTATTTTGATCAAATTTTTAAAATAACTGAAAATATGTTTCCCCGATTTGTTTCCATTCCACAAACGTGTGAAAATAGCAACAAAAAGATTTTTTGCGAATTGGCAATTTTACAGCATTCCAACGTTAAAGTTCATAAATTGAAGTTTTTTGCTTACATACAAAACATCGTATTTCGTCTCAAAATAATGTTTCTGAGAGTCTCAAAATGTGTTTGTTGCTATTTTGTATCTCAAAATCCTTTTGTTGCTATTTTGACACGTTTGTGGGATGGAAACAAAGCGGGGAAACATATTTTCAGTTATTTTTAAAATTTGATCGAACAAACATTTTTTGTGCTAAGATCGATTTTTTCTTCAGTTCTATTACAAAAGTGAATTAGTTTGTATTTTTGCGAGTATATAGTTTAGTAACCAATAAAATCAATGTCATCAATATATTATTTCTTTTAAAATATATGTTGAGTAGAGTTTGACCAATATAATATATAATATAACATAAAATATTTAAATAAATAAAACAATCCTATTTTTGCACGGAGCCACAAAACATGGAATTAATCTATGCGACTTATATGCAATAATACTATACCGCAAAGCATAGACTGAAAGAGTGTAAATCTATAGCAATATGCCATTAAAGTATAGATATATCCTATGCTTTGGCTGTATATATACAGCTGAGTAACTATAGTTTTATTCTATGGAGTGCACCGTTTTAAACGGTGGAGCGCATAGTTTTAGAATTTGTGACTAAGCATTATTTTGAATCTCAAATAAGAAAGAATACAGAGTGAGAAACACTATAAACAAGGATATAAAATAAGTAGTTAAGTTAATTTTTATATAAAATATTAAAATCAATAAATATAAAAATAAATATATAAATAAAAAAATATTTAATAGTAATTAAATGTTTGTTTAGAAGTTAATATTATGAAAACTAATATAATAATTAAAATTTCGTGTGGACTTTATAATTCTATGCTTTGCACCGTATAATACGATGTAACGCATTGTTTTAAAATATGACGCGTTTGTTAGGTTGATTCTATGCAACTCATAGTTACAAAGTATAAAAACATAAGATTATTCCAAGAATATTTTATACAATAATCCTATAAAAATTGTCATCGTTTATTTCCATGTTTTTTGGCTCCGTGTATAAAATATATTTTTCTGAAAAAATATATTTGCAGCAAGAAATTATATGAATAGCATATATTTTTTATATATTTTTAAAAATATATTTGTGAAAATATATAAAAAATATACAGAATATATATTTTGTATACGTAAAACGGCAAGAAATTATATATTTCAAATATATTTTCGACCCTGTGGGTTTATTACGGAGCAATATGAAATTATATATCACATTTTATCACAAAATTTCGATTGATTTCTTCGAACATTATAAGATAGACGTTTCATGCAAATCTAGTACTTAAATGTTGGCTGGTCTATAATATTTTTTGATATGTCCATATTACACATTTATATTCGATATATTTCTACTAAAACTTTAAATTTGTTATCAATAAACAATATGATTACAAACCTTTACATTATGATTGATCAATTTTTCATAAATATGTTTCAATAAATTTGGATACAAATAAATTTAGTAGAAAATATGCATTTCACTTATTATTTACCACATTAAATCAAATCAATACTACTCTGCGCTTCCCATTTGTTTCAACATTAATTTCGTTTATTATAGCTTCCGATATTTAATTATTCAAAAAACTTTTCTATTTATATTTAATTTCATATTTCATCAGTTTTATTCATAATCAAATGAATTCTACAAATGCGAATATTACTACATGAATGTTGCTGTCGTCGTAATTAAATTAAATCCCTTATTTTAGTTTTAGTTTTGTCATCGTGAATACTTTATTCATGATTAAAAGCAAAGACAAAACTTAATGCGTACAATACTACTAGACGAACTATCGCTGGAAATTTCAAATGTAAACCAAGATTCTTTATTTGCATTTTCCATTTCCTTTTAGCGTAAAAGAACCACTTCACACATGCGTGTATTGCCGTTATTTGTGGTTAATGCGCAGCTACAACTTTTTTTTGTTTGAATACCTAACAATTTCCAGATGCCACTGTCACTTTTGACTCTTTTCAATTATTTCCCCGGAAAGAGATAGTCAATAAACATAATATCTAAGCTATTACGTTAAAATAAACGTAAGCAAAAGCCACTTTTCGAGACGAAGTGCTACTTTCCATTTTATAAAACATTTGGCTTTTTTTGACACTAATTTTTTGGTACATTTACTTAAAAGAACTTTATGGTATTGCGCCAAAATATCACGGTCAAATATCACAATAAAAAATAACATGATATAAAAAAATATCATAGATCAAAATATCATAAAATATATTATTTTTCAATTTATATATATAGTCCGAGAGATAGCGTCACAAATCGTGTCCATTACGAAACCGCGTGGAACTTTTTGTGAACGTAGGTAAGGGTAAATGAAAAAGATTTACCTTCACTGCAAACACAAGTGTCTCATTTTGAGACATTTTTGATGATTGAGACGCAAAAAACGTCTTGAAATTGAATAAATGAGAAATTTTTGGTGTCTCAATCATCAAAAATGTCTCAAAATGAGACACATGTTTTTGTAGTGTTGGGCCGAGCTTGAGCGGGGTTACTTTGTGCAGTAGAGCGCGCGCAAGTTGGAATTTTTCAATAGCGACTCGATCAATTCGAAACCGTATTGGACCAACGGGATATTAAAGTTTATTATCTAAAAAAAATTTTTGGCTTGGTCCGTCAGCTTGAGCGGGGTTACTTTGCGCAATAGCGTGCGCGCGCAAGTTCGAATTTTTTCACAAGCGACTTGATCAATGCGAAACCGTGTCGGACCAAATGCATATCAAAGTTTATGACTAAAAAACAATTTTTGACTTGGTCCAACTATTAAATAATGGTTATCCTAACCTATACCCATGTTTGAAAATTCATATTTCATTATGTTAATTAGGCATTATAAATTAAGAGAGTTTAATTGTTTTTAATGTGAAACATGGTTAGAAAATTCGTTTTTAAATCTTTACAAACATTTTAAATTAAACTAAAAAAGAAAACAATAGTTTTTGAAAATGCGAGACTCAAAATAGATGTTCAAATACGGCATTTTTACATGTTTATTTAATTTTATTCGTATCTCAATAAATTTTCATGATTAAAGTCAAGCAAAATCAAGAACAACTCAATTCAATGAAGAATATTGGACTAGAAACCGCCGAAAAGCTATGCGTTCACACTGCTTTCCGTTCCTCGCACCGTCCCGTACTGCGTGTAAGAATGAGCGGGAAATATGAATTTTCAAAAATTTGTGTAGGTTAGGATAACTATTATTTAATTGTCGGACCAAGTCAAAAATTATTTTTAGTCGAAAACTTTGATATGCATTTGGTCCGACACGGTTTAGCATTGATCAAGTCGCTTGTGAAAAAATTCGAACTTGCGCGCGCGCGCTATTGCGCAAAGTAACCCTGCTCAAACTGTCGGACCAAGCCAAACATTTTTTTTAGATAATAAACTTTAATATCCCGTTGGTCCAATACGGTTTCGAATTGATCATTTCTTTTTCATTATACCTACGTTCACAAAAAGTTCCACGCGGTTTCGTATTGGACACGATTTTGTGACTCTATCTCTCGGACTAATATAGTCGGGACCCGACATCTTAATCACACATTTTTTCATCACATGTCGGTTTCATTTCATATTTTTATCACATATCACATGCAAAACATTTAAACGTGTAAATATAGAAAATTAATTATTTTACACACACGGAAGGGAAAATCAAGTAATTATTTCTTCGGAAAGAACGGTTTAATTCCGTCGTTTCATCGATCGGAAAAATTGCATGTTATTGGAGCTTTATTAGCTTACGACAAATCGAATAATACGACGCCCGTAGCCGAAGCGATAAATGCTCGTAGCGCCACGATTATTTCCCCAACACAGACCCGCTTATCAGGGGACGACAGAGCAATCAAAATCAAATCTGGGCATTTAATTGCTCACATAAATAAATTGATCGCTGTTACTCACAGCTCCCCCGAAAATCGGGTCACGCGGGAGCAATTATTCCCTAAAATCGTTTCACGGCTTAAAAGCAGAAGCCAACGGAAAAAATACATGATATGGGAGCAAATATTCCGTTCTAAAGACATGGAATAATACCTCCATTCTGTACATAGGAATAATCAGCTGATTTTTCCTTCCTCGAGCAGAGGCCCGAGAACAGATCCCTGGGGAACTCCCGTCTCAACGTTGCTCCAACCTGAAAGATGTCCATCCTGGTCAACAACAGCGTGTCTTCTCCCAGTAAGATAGTTATCGAACCATTTGATGACATCTGTAGAACAACCGAAAGATCTCAGCTTGTCTAATAAAAGAGAATGATCAACAATATCAAATGCTTTGGTGAAATCAAATAGTACAAGAACTGATAACATTCCGTTGTCCACCGCTGATCTAACGTCGTCTATCAGCCGAAACAGGACTGTCTGTGTTTTGTGCCACTTTCGGAAGCCAGATTGCCTGTGATCCAGAAGGTCATTTGAGTCTAAGCATTCCAACAGTTGTTCATGTACGGCTGCTTCAAGAGTCTTCGACAAGGTACAGAGTCGTGAAATCGGACGAAAGTGACTGGGAGATGATGGTTTAGAGATTTTTGGTATAAGTTTGATGTTTGTTGCTTTCCAGATGCCTGGGAAGACTGAATTCATTAGGGATGTATTTATAATGGGAAGAATAAAAGGCGAAAGAACATTTAAAGCTATTTTATAATATTGAACTGGAATGGAATCAACACCACATGACTTGGAAGTAATTTGGTTCAGGTAGATATTTATTTACTAATTAGTAAATAAATATCTATTTATTTACTAATTAGTAAATAAATATCTAAATCTAGTTAGTAGATATTTATTATTATTCAGGTAGATTTGGTTCAATAGAGTTTACTGCATTAATAGGTGTGAAGTTGAACGGATGTGAGGTAGTATTGATAGAGCAATATTGATATTTGATGGTAAATTTATTGTCCGAGGTGGAAAAGATAGTTTAATTTCATGGACAGAGTTAAGTCGAGTAAGTCATGGACAAAGAAGTCGTTAATGTCATCGGTTGGAACAGATAGTTCTCGGTTGCAGCTTTCAGAGTCGACGATCCCCATGGTACGAAGCTCTCTCCAAAGTACCTTTGAATTATGCTAGTGATTGAGATCATTTAGTTTTGATCCTAGAAATGCTGATTTAGCTTCAAAGATAAGATGATTGACCAAGTTTTTCTGGTTTCTCAGGTTGTTGAACTATATTGCTCCAAAGGTTCGATAGTAATTTAGCAATTTATTGCGATAATCGATTTCAACCTTAATGGTCGGTGTCATCCAAGGTGCCGGGGGATTTTTAAACGTAGACTTCCTGACAGCGGCGAGTTCGTCGATAGTTCTGAGTAGTTCTCGATTCACAGTAGAGACACATTGATCAATATCCACGGGATCAATAGCGACTACTGTGAGTCTTGAGACGATAAGATGTTCTAGTTGAATGATGTCAATATTACCAAGGTTCCTGTACTTGACTGGACGGCGATGTTGTATGGATAATGGAACACTATAAATTAGATATAGAAGTTCATGTCCAGATAGGAAAGGAAATCCCGACCCCGATTGCTGAAAACTGATTATTTTAGCTCTATTATAGCACATTATTTTAGCACATTATTATAGCACTTTATTTTAGCACATCCAATAAAGTATGAGAAGGTGCCGTGTGATGTGTTGGTAGTGAGTTAAGGCAGAATAGTGCATGTGACTCCTGGAAGTTGAGCATGGTTCGAGATCCAAGAGATGATGATAACATGTCGCAATTGAAATCTCTGAAGATAATCACATTCTGGTAAGAATAAGCAAATCTCTCGAACGCTTGAAAGAAGGTCACAGGAAGTGGAGCAAGAGGAGGTCGGTAAGCAATAGCACACAACAAGTTCATGTTCTTAGCACGTATCTTCATAATAAGGTGTTCAGTATGTGAAAGTATATCAGGTGGCAAGACATCAAGTATCTCACAAACACCAATACATTAGTGTATATACAGGCGCACACCCCCTCCCCTTCTCTCATTTCTATCGTGTCGAATAATCGAGTAATTCAAAAGAAACTCTTGCATCTGTAATTGTTTCGTCTAACCAAGTTTCGGCAACTGCGATGATGTGTTAGGCAGAACGTTTAATCAGCGAGTCAACTTCCTGAAGATGAGCAATGTTAGTGATAGATTGCGCATTAAAGTAACATATTTGCACAGCTTGTTTACACGGTCGATGTTCTTCTAAGCTAACATGTGTTCGTTGTCTAAAAAAGAAGTGCGCGGATTTAACTGAGCAGTGGACTCCATGGGTTCAGGTTGAGAAGATTGGATAGAGAATTGAGATGTAGGTTAAGCAGAGGGAGCTGATGTCGCAGTTGGTGGTAGAATATCCTGAGGGTATTTCCCGGCTGAGGAAGTGTCATTAAGTCTGACATATACCTGACCTTTGCGCATCCAACAGTGTTTAAAGTCGTTATCTCTCGCAAATTTTTTGGCCTCTTGTAATGTTCAACGTTCAGTCGCTGTTGATCTCTCGTTGATGAAGATTTTTTTCTAGCTTGTGCGAAACTTCCGACAAATATACGTTCTTTTTTACTTTCATTGCTTTCAACCATTTATTCCTGTGGTAATTAGTAAGGAAGGCGATAAGGAGAACTCGATCTTTTCCTCTGACAACAGGTAAGGCCAGACGCTCAAGAAAGGTGTATGAATTCTCAATGGCGTCATTGTCAAGATCCGTAATTGCAATTTCATGATCTCAGTCTGGACGGAGTTGAGTATTTATTTACAGTTGAGGGCATGATAGAGAGCGAAATAAGTTAGTGAGGTTAAACAAGTTTTTTTTTCGTTGGTCAAGATCTTCTCATGCGAGTTTTCGCATTTCTCTTAAAGTGCCACAATCATTGAAGTATTCCGTTGGGTTTCCGATATGGCCTTTCCGATTTTCTTCTCGATGTTCCTCACAGTAGAGCGAAGTGTCTTCAAATCATTGATATCACTCTGAATCTGAAGAAGTACCTGAACTCGAGATTGAACATTAAGCATCAGTTGTTTCAGTTCGTTCATGATGGTGTTTTCAGTTGGAGTCTCGATTGAAGGTTCAGGAACATGTACGAAGATTTGTCCTAGTCTCCTGGCAATTCAAACAGCACTTTTCGGTTACCTTCTTGATTTTAATAAGCTTAAACTATGCACACGAAGTGTGAAAAGAAGGTCTACAATTCTCACATCTATAAGTGCGTTTGAGTAGTTTATCGCAGATCGTACATTTAATGCTCATGCCCGTGAACAAAAGAAATTATAAAAAAATCTAACAGAAATTTATATATGTACAATAGTTTTAAGTAATTAGTGAATTTTGTCAACGTTTTAAAATAATAAGCAAACAACGATTAATAAATTGTTGAAGAATCACATAGAAAAATGACAGAATTAGGTCATAAAAGTTATTTAAATGAGTTAAATTTGAATAACATTGTACGTATGGTTACCAGATTGTGACGTAAATATTGGACAAAGAGAGATAGACAATACGCACTTCCTAATAATGCTATCTTTCTGCGTCCTAATTTTACGTCATAATCTGGCAACCATAATTGTACGACGAAAAAACGAATTATAAAACAATCATATACATGTGAAATACTATGTGACAGTTAAGATAAATATCGCTCACAAGATTTCGTCAATTTCAATCTCAATGAAAAATTGAAAACAAGTTCTTGCATTTTTGGTTGAAAAATTTACATATCAAAGTCAGATTTTTCAAAAGCTCGAATAAATACATATATCGGTCTCAAAAAGTACAAATGTATACAATGATTGAAATAAATAGGTATTATGACTTAACAAGCATAAAAAGTGCATTTAAAGTTAACATTTAAGAGTGTCAATGATCGATGTTTAAGTGACTGCAGTTGTGTCAATATAGAATCAAGTTAAATACTCATATTCTCAAAAACCATTTACACAAAAATGAAAATCAATGAGTTATAGAAGTTATTAAGATATATAAAAAGAATAAGTAAAAATTGACAATAATAATATAGTAAAAATTTAGTAAAAATTTAATATAAATAGTATAGAGTGGCAGTGAAAGTTTATAAGGCGTGTAAGCATATACGGTCATTTCAGTACACACTGTCAGACGGTATTACAGGTAGTTGACTAAACAGTCGACTCAATAAAGGTTAGCTCAAAAACATTCAGATCCCACGTCGCTGCTTCTCAAGCCAGATGTTAGAGTGAGGGAAGAATGTTTCGTCCGTTATATCCAAGATATTAGCGAAGTGTCCCTCACTATGTCTACGATATGCCATGAGCAGGTGTGCCAATATGATGTAGGTTACTTGTATAGAGAAAAACTGAAGTCCGGTATCAAAATCTAATGTACCACGTTGAGTTAGGTGCCAATGGAGAGGAAGAAAAACGCTCATCAAAATAACCCCAATATATGGCCACATAAATACTCCTCGATGATGCTCAAGATGGCAAAAAACGAAAAGTCGCTCCTCAATCAATGACACATGCATCCAAGAAAACAAGTCCTTACACCCAAAGCAAGAAAACCCATCTGCAAAACAGATTTGCCGTAAGGCAAAGAATGAGGCAGAAAAGATACTAGAATGCCAATATTGATGGATTAGGTCCAGGTTTTATTTTTAAGTATGTAAGATGTCCAATGTAGTGTAAAAGTTACTTACGGATGAGGAGAAAGCAATGGTACACGACACATAAAACTCTCTCCATCCAAAAAACTGCTCCAAGAAAAATAAATAAAGATGGCTCAAGATAAAAATCCGCTACTCCGTGAGGTTAGATTTTCATCGATTTATGTTGTTGATCTTCTACATAGCACTATCAGAACGAATAAGCGAAAGTAAATATCTGATCGCACACTATCAATCCTGGTTCTCGACAAATGCAAGCCTCTTCAATTTTTATCAAATAATTATATGTAAAATCAAGCTCAAAAACAGAGGCAATACAGAGCGCGCCAATATTTGACGCATTTGTTCACATATATAGAGTAAATTCTAAAAATCACGTTATGAGTATATTTTTTTATACATATTTATATACTCATGTTATGAGTATATAAAAAAAATGGTTTTCAATATTATTATCATGATGCTTTCATTTCGTAATATTTTTTTCGTGATATTTTGACGGTGATATATTGATCCAGATTCGAACTTTATTTTTCTAAGCACTTTAAGTGCTAAATTTAAAATGTTTAACAAATGGATGAACTAAAAGAGTTTGTAATAATTGATTATAATTATTCATCCAAACAGAAGTATCGTCAGGCGCGATTTGTAAAAGTACACTGAGGATAAAATGCAAAGTTAAAATGACTAATATTTTGAGTCAGAAAAAAATAAAAGTTAATTTACTAAAAAAATGTAGTCAAACATATGCCTTAACTCAGAAATATAGTCAAATTTAATCATTATTCCATTTACAGCCGGTTTTGACTATAAATAAAAGTTAAACTATGTCTACAACACATATTTCTTATTCATACACTCAAAATGACTGTCTTTTATTGATCCAATATGAAAAAAATGTTAATCTAAACATATTTCATATTAACTTAACAGTCTGCCAATATAATAAGAATACATATTGTTGAATCAAAAAGAAAACTTGTTTGAAGTAATAGTGAATACATATCTGCGGTCTATATTGAAACACCGCAATAGGTTCACTCACAATAGATACAATTTCGACTTACCATAGAACCAATGGTCAAGCTTAATTGTATCAATATTTTGGAGGTCATTATTATGTCAAAATCCAATCAAATGTGCTTTATATTGAATTGTCAACATTAACTCAATGATCAATTTTGTTGGGTTAATGGTATTTTTTGGCCCCGTGTATTACTAAATAAAATTCAAAAACATAAAGGCTAAAATGCATTTTTGTAATGCATACATAAAATAAATATATAAACAGGAAAATTCATGTACTTCTAAATGCATACTGTTTGAATTTGTAAAACGTACAGCTTACGTAGAAGGTTATATGATAATGGTCTGAAATGTTCAATGGCTACTATCTTTTGGTTCTTACAATGATAGTTAGGGAAATTGCATCGTCTCGTGAATCTCACATTATATCGGCAGATCCAAACTTTGATAATGCAACAGTTTCAAAGCCTGGAACTTGTTACCGTAACGATCATGAAATTTATGTGTCAAATATTTCCTCCTTTGGTTAAACAATAATAACTATAACTGTTAGCAAAATTTAGCTGAACTCATTACATGATTCATTAATATATTTGTATGTCGCCAAACCGTTTAGTCGCTGTTTTGTTTTCGGTATTTATACAAACATGAATACAAACTACATTATTTTGTAACAATATGTACAATCGCTTTCCACTATTTTCCCAAAACTTTAACAGTTAATATTCATATATATCTTGTATTCATATAATTGTCTTTTTTCAGATATATATGATTTTACATTATTTAAGTACTTTTAATTTTTAGCTTCTTAGTTGATATTATTAAATTATTACTTTATTTATTTCAACAAAAATAGATTTTGAACGACAACTTAATAAATTAGTTCGTTTGGATACAAAAATATAAAAAAGGATAATAGCTATATTTATTCAATATTATCTTTTAGCGTTATAAACTTAAACAATAACTACAGAGTTAAGAGGATGTCAAATACCAACATTATCGACATTACAGATTTTTAAATTAAAATTATTTGGAGCACATTTAATTTATTTCAAAGTAACTTTTTTTTTCACTTTTTTTACACAACTGTATCAAAGAAATATTTCATTTAGATTAAATTTAAACGCTTAAAATTACAAACCGTTTTCGAAGTGAGAAAAAAACTCAATTGCAATTTTTTGTTTAAATGTGTTAATTTTAATCAAATGTTTTTATATGAAAATAATCTCCCATTTACAAAGAATTGGTAGGAAATTTTTATTTATTAAAATAATATATAATCGAATTTTTATTACAAAAGACACTAACTCCGTGGCAGCAGAACTGTGACATCCTCTTAAGAGCACATATATCAAATATTCATGTTTAAATGATGTTAAGGTGAGATGTCCAAAAATACATTATAATCAGAATATTATGACATCATTTAATTGTTCATTATGTTATTGGCTTTCTTTCTGCAAATTTGGAGCATGTTTGGCTGCTTAGATCCGGATATATTTTACATTACAGAATGTCATATAATGACATTCTTATTGCTATCTTGGAAATATGATTGGTCGTTTCATAAACATTAAAAAATATATCAGATATATATTGAATCGTGCATGTATTAAATGACAAATATCAGTTATGTTAGCAGATATTTTTTAAATAAAAAATGTTTTTCATCTAAATGTACAGCCATGAAATGTAGTTTTATTTTTATCAATTATATAAAAATAATTTATAAATGATAATGATATATATTGAAATCAAATGAAAAATAATATATACAAGGAAAAAGAAAGCATAAATCGTTAAGCCTCCCTTATGAGAAATTGCTAAACTCAACATACGGCCCAGAATAGTCTTGATATTGGTAATACATTCTGCTATTAATTAGACCAGTACTGGGCCAGACTTGGAACAGTTGTTCGTTTCCCATTGGATTTGAATGATGTTTAATCTTAAAAAGACGCCTAAATGATCAATCAATGAATTAGAAATACACAAAATAAAGGAAGTAAACCAAGAACATTGTTATTTATTTTCTACCTACATAGTTTTATAATATTAATTTAATTATATTTATTGGTTAATTATCGTTTATATATTAGGATTTCCATTTATAGTTTTACTCTGCTTTTTTTAATATTATTGTTATACCAAGTATTTCTGTTGGTATAGACTTTGCTTCCTGGATTTAAGGGAGTAAAGTGGAATTTTGCTCCCTAGTGAGCAAAACAGTCTCCGAGAGAGTAAAACGAAGCTGTGCTCTCTCAGAGAGTGGAGCTATTACCCAGGCAGAAATTGCCAATATTTAGACCACTTTACAGTAGTAACAGTATCTTACCAACATTGGCAAACGACATTGTCTATCAACGTTGCACCAACATATGATCTACTTTGAGCCAACATTGAATCAACGTTAGTCAGCCCACATTGGTTGCCAACGTTGTTACGATAAAGAACGTATGTCGGTAGATGATATCGGCAGCCTATGTTTGGCCAATATTTTACTGACTTTAAATGCCAATGTTTCGCCAATATTGTTCAGCCAATGTAATTAGCCAACGATAAAATGTCTTAGAATCAACGTATACATATAACGTTCAGATTTTCATTATTTCAATAAATGAATGTCAGCAAGCTACCTATAACCAATGTTGCACCAAGTTTATTTACCAACCCTAGTAAAAATTTGATGAGGCATGCCACACCTAGCGTATGGCCATGATAAGGATAGCCTTAACAAAACCCGTTCTCAGTTTTTCTGATCTGGGCCACATTAGACCCACATGAGGCAAGTATCATGTTTTTTTCGAAAAGTGGCTTCCTGCTCAGGACCACATGCGATATTCTGATAAGGTAATGTAATGTGTGTAACGCTAGGCATCGTTATGGCCATAATCAGGTATACCATAATGTGGTTTGCCTTATAAGAACCTGACAAGGTCCACA
>JABFPJ010003516.1:0-15926 GCA_022817425.1 Gryon sp. ZL-2020 | reverse complement strand
CTTTTAAAATATTTGTTCATTGAATAAAAAATACGGATAATGGTTTTTCTTCACCAATAAATTGAAATCGGTTCTTTTTCACCCTAATTCTGAAGTTGGTTGTTCTTCGACTCGACCGTCGATATAGGTTCACTTATAATAGATACTATTATGATTCACAATAAAACCAATATGGTCATGTTTATTGTATCAATCTTTTAGAGGCAATCATCATATCATAATTAATCTAATAAAATTTGCCTAATATTCAGTTGTTAACATTAATTTAAGGTTGTATATTATTGGTTTAAAGGGATTTTTTCTTCTGTATTAAATCCGGAATTACACATACATACGAACATATATATATATATATATATATATATATATATATATATTCCTTGATTTGAAAAAAAAACCACATTGGGAATTCCTCAATTGGCATATTTACCATATTTAATAATGAATCAGAAATATATGTCAGCCCGAATAAAATTTTTATTTTCATTATCAAAATTAATTTTTTAACCCTCCAGGGTTAAAGGGTAAAAATGTTTTGTTGAACATACAGTCTGTCACTATACGAAATTCTTCTTATTTTTGTTTAGTATGTATACATCTACGAACTGACACACCAGATAACAACTTCAACTATAAATACCTAATGTACAGAATCTGGGTATATTATCTTTGGTTCAACGAGAAGGCCAATTAAAGCAGTATGGAGGGGAAACAATTTGACGATTTCTATATTGGTAAGTTGAAAAAGCGCAATCCAACCCAAGTTTTTTAATGCTCTTTAACGCTCAAAATATTTGTCACGAAAGTGCAACAAAAATGTTGCGAAAACACATCAAAGACTGTTGTAAAAACGCCAAATTACATAAAGTGAATATATTTGGTTTTCAACTAAAATAATATTTGTTTTCTTTAAATCAATGCGATTTTTATTCGAAATTTCAAAACTTTCCTAAGTTTCGTGTCAGTTTTTTGTGTCTTCGTCATATCAATCACGGTTGTTCGTCAAAATGTTCAAATTTGGAAGTAATAGTATTTGTATAAATACAAAATAAATTTTTACATTTTTCAGATTGATTATAAAAACGAAAAAATAACTAGATTAAAAGTTTTGCAAAAATCATCAGAATTAAAAAATGCAGTACAATTGATTTGTAACTTGTGTTATTTTTTTTTTTTTTTTGAACATTTAACATTGCAAGTATAGGAAAACATACCGAAATCACTGAATTTGTATTAATATATTCTTAGGATTTTTATAAAAAAAGTTATTATATCATTATGTAGAACAAAAACTTGATTCATTGAAATAATTATTCCACCGTCTAGTTATTGAAATAAATGCAGTCAGTGCTGATATTTTGACTGTAAATGATAAAAAAATATAAATATATATTTTATTTTAATTTTAGTTAGATGAATAAAAATTTATTTAAAAAGGTGGATTTTGGTTAAGAGTAGTTGTGTATTGCAGTTTTTAGTCATTTGACTTAAAAAAATTTTTAATCTAATCAAGAAATCGTTAGAACCACATATATGATACGTTACTTTACGGTACTTCTACCTTAAAATTGTTTGACTATATTTAAAGAATGCATCGACTTTGTGCTTCATAAAAAATAATGTCTGTAATTGAGGCTTAAAAGTTAAGATTGTGCTTTTGTAACCCAGCCGTCTGTATTACTTAAATGTTATTTACAATGAATTAGAAATGTCATACACAAAGATCTACGATATTTCGAGAGATCTAAAATTTTGCACTTTCAAAAATGATCTAATCTAATCTGGAAAAAGTCTCTATTAATCGTGGATAATTTTTGTAAACTAAATCGAGTAGATCATTTTTTAAACAATCGAAATGTAACTTTATACCTATTATGAAATTTCGATTGTACATTTACTTCGATTTAAAAGATGATTTTATGTCTCCGGTGAATAGAAAAATGCGATATTGATATTTCGTCATGACACTAAAACATTTTCCACTCGAATTTGGGTTCCAATCAATATGATTATCTGTTTTATCTCAAATACAACTTGATGTCAAATAACTATTTTTAGAGTGCAAATCATTCACTCGACAAATCATGTATATGCTAAAAATATCTCGTCATATTTATACACCAAATTAAGGACATAGTCTGGTTATAATTGTGTGTCTGGTTATTGAAGTATGCAATTGAAATTCGAAAGGTTAATCAACATGCAGTTTTTCGGGTTTTCATATTTGTAATTTGTATAACAGACAAGGTATTGGCACCGGTTTCCGTGACTGCGCCGGTTTTCGATATTTCATATCGAAAACCGTGTTTCTATCTTTTTCTTACACCTATCTATCTTTCTTCATTGTGTCGGAAACCGAGCTAAGGTATCGAAAATGTTTCTATCTTACATATGTATATATCAAATAATAAATAATAATCACTAAATTATTACAAGAATATCGTAACACTATTTACAAGAGATTATTATTATTGTATATAGTATTACCATTAAAAAAATGTTCACTAATTTTTCAAAAATAAAAAGAAAATCATCAAAAATATGCACGTTAAAAACGAGTAAAATGCCTATAAATATAACACTTTCCAAATTATTCAATAATATCACGTTGAAGTACTTAAAACAATACGCTATTTACAGCACGATTAAGCTATTATTTGACGAAATTTATTGCCGTTGTCTGTTTAGATGACTTTTTTGTCAAAATGCGATAATAATCATTAACGGCACATTCTTGCATTATTTATGAGTTAATTTGTTATTGATTTACTCTTTATTTTCTAATATTTATCGATTTTCTTCTTTGCTTTATTTTTGTGTTTTTTGCTAATAAAGTATGGGAATGTCAGATCAATGCTCAGATCGCTAATTGGGAGTAGTGGGGCGTGTGCGAGGCGGAGGTGGGGTTGTTATTGGTGAAGGGTAAGGGGCGTATCTGACGGCAGGGGAGGGCGCAGAGGGTGACGATCGCCGAGAGATCATCGAGATCGGGGGTTGCCAGGGCCACGGCAGAGCTACTCCCGGGTAGGGGAAGGTGGGATTTCCCGGGTAAGCCGATGGCGTGCCACCCCTGCTGTGATTTTGCGCGACACTACCGTACAGTAGAGCGCTCGACGGTGGCAGCCACGATGATAATGTGTGTTGCGAGTTGCTGTCGTGTTGTTGCTGCTGCTGTTGATGTTGTTGAACGCTCAATGCCGCGGGTGAAATTGCCAAATGTTCGTACAGTCTCACTGGTGGAACACCGCAACGCACTAGCTGTTGTTCCATAAGTTCCATAGGATCTCTGCAACATTCCAAAAAACAACACAAATTAATTATACTTTTAAAGTTAATTAAACATTCAGTTAATTGTTATTAAGAACTCAAATTACAACAACAAAATAAATAAGCTGTAAGAAACAGAAACTGGGCCGACTATTCCTGAATTTTATCATTTTATTTTTCTGAACGACATTCATTTTTTTATTTTTGAACCTATCAAATTCAGTGAATTTTTCATTGCGCATTTTGAACAACCACACTTTGGCGCATTTCCACCAATTTTAGATATTTCATCAATATTTTTATTTATGAATTGATGGATGTGGATATAATGAATAGCTGAACTCTTATTACCTATATCAACAATATTCTTGATTAATTTTTTTGAAGTATTTGTCAGAGAAATCTACATAAGAGAATCGCCTGATGATTTCATTAGCAGATACCTCTACACATCATTAATTATCATTAGTTCATGATGTCATTTATATTGAATCTACGAATGGCAAACATTCATAAGCATCATTAATTATTTGATATTAATTCCGCCATTAAGTAATCGTTAATATTAATAGCTTTTTTCTAAATAAGCTCATTATTCATATAACATTTTAATTATAACAAAGAATATTTTCGGTGTTTACATATAGAACTTAATAATAATTAAAAAATGACGTATTTTAATTATTCGACAAATAAAAACCCAATTTTTTTGTTTCACTTATATTGTTTCAGTTTAGCTTTACTCATAATTTATTATAAGTTCCCAAAAATGAAACATCAAAACATATGATTTGCCATCATAAAACCTAACAATTAGTTTGCACATATATCTATAATTTCTTGCAATTTCATTAGCCATTAAAAAAGAAATATCGCCTGACAAATCGTTTTAATCATAATTAGGTCATAACTTAATGAATCAATCAATAATCGATTATCCTGAGCCCGTATCAAATTTTGTTAAAATCCTTAAAGTCATCGGCACAACTCACATCATAATTACGTTGCTTCACAACTCATGAAAGTTAAAACAACGATACCTTCCACTTGGCGCAACAATTCAGCTATCGTAATATGATCTGAAAATTTCATGCAATGAACAAGCAAGTACAAGCGCTCACACGTGAATCAAACGGAACGAAAGCTCTTGGCTGGTACGTAATGATGAATGCCTTCGGGATCGATTGCCTTTAATTAGGGTTAATTGCGTTTGATTGTGCCGCGAGAGATAGCTTGATTACCCATTCTTCGACTACAATTCGAACCGCGTTACATGTCCACAATAATTAACGATCCCGACGATATGGCAATGTACTTGTCGCAAATCCGTACATCCTGCGCGTTTGTCTTTCGCAATCTCACTTCCTACTTTTGCAATTGTAGAAACGCGATAAGTGGACGCAATTTGAGTGTCTGTGTGAGACTTTTCGTTGAGCCTCAAAATGTCGACAAAGCGGGCCTTATAATGAGAGCAATAAAAATGTGCACGGAATGAAAAAAGAACGAAAAGAAAAGATCTGAAGAAACAGAAAGCCTAAGCGGAATTAAGTTGAGTTGTGGAAAAGAAAAAAAGATACAGAGAAAGAAAAAAAAGGAGAGAAAAAAAACGAAAGAAGGTGCACAAGAGGCACAAAGAGGAACAATGACTCCGGTGTGGAGTTTGGGTCTCAGTTACGACTTGGATATACTGTTTAGCACGTAACACGATATCTGCCAAGCACAATACCATAACATATATGACGGCGACAAATAAAAAATGCCTGCTCACTAAAAAACAACTCTTGGCATTTTATAATTTTCTTCATATGTAAAACCCAAGATAAACTTCTATTTGACAATAATACAACTGCAATTTTGTGCATTTTAATGACAAGTTTATTTGAAGCGACATACGACAAAAATGGTAACAACATGTGAATGAAAAAACATGTTTATAAAAAGAACCATTATCAAAAATGTTAATAACATTTTCTGTATAATCAGAGAAGCTGTCAATTTGTGTTAAACTGTATAAAAATCCGTACAATATATAAATTTGTATTAAATTTTTTATGAACAAAGTTACAAGTAACTGCATATAGAGTTTTTTTGGTAACAATTTTATACATTAGAGGTTAAATAAGGGTGAAGTTTTAATTTTCTTTTATATAGAAAAATAAAACGATAAAATGAAATTTGATTGTTTTTTTTCAGTAAATTTTTCTTTAATTAAATAATAAAAAAAACACAAAATAATTCTCCTAGTATGACAATAAATCTGAAAATGATTTATTATTCAGTGATAGACCTTAATGAAAATAGTTATTCATTTATATTTGTATTAGCCATCCACAAGGTTTCCATAAATTTCCGAAAAGCTGCCCATAAGCTTCCCATAAGCTACCCATAAGCTACCCATAAACTTTCCATAAACTTTCCATAACCTTTCCATAAACTTTCCATAACCTTTCCATAAACTTCCCATAAACTTCCCATAAACTTCCCATAAACTTCCCATAAACTTCCAAAAAACTTCCCATAAACTTTCCATAAACCTCTCATAAGCTTCTAATAAGCTCCACAGTTCATAAGAACCACATAAGGTTCGCATTATGTTCTCATAAATTTCCTATAAGGTTCTTATAAGATTCCTATAAAAGATTCCTATATGATCTTCTCACAAGCATTCCATAAACTTCTGGTAAGTTTTTCATTAACTTTCACACTAGTGAAACAGTATTAATTTCAATTGTATTGCCCACCAATATATACGAAAAAATACTGAATCAGCTTAAAAAATAAGACTAATACAACATTGGTTGTCAGTATTTGTATAGTCAATACTGTTTCACTATTGAAAGGGGGCTATATCATTAGTTTATTTTTCCTGTGTAAGTTATTTTTCCGTTAGCTTCCCATAAGTTTCCCAAAAGCTTCCCATAAAATTTTTTATAAATTTTCCATATGTATTTGTGTATATGTATATCATATATTTTCACATACATAAAGAATCAAGCTCAACCAAATTCTGACGGAATATACCTTACACCTCCGAAGTGTCTTAGAATTTATAGTTTCGTGATATATTTACTTAATTATTAGAAAAAAAATGTTGTGTCACAGCTCCCCGTCCCCTAAAAAATTTTCAAAATTTTGTGATAGCATATATAAAATATTACTTGATACCAGCTGGTATCCCAACTTCATCTGAGTGTAAATATTATTTAATCTCTATGACATCTCTATAATATCTGTAACACAAAAATGTTTTTTCTAACAATCAAGTGCATGTACCGCAAAACTGTAAAGCCTACCACAATTCGGAGACATAAAGCTATATTCTGACATGATTGACATACAATTAAACAAACAAATAGACAAACATATTTTGAATTTTATATATTAGTAAGCATTCGAGCAACACCAAAAATATATCATACCCTTATGAAGTGCTTAAACATGAAAGGTGAAACGTATTTAGTATTGCATTCAGGAGTAACCGTAGGTTGCAGTGGCATAAGTGCTTGATCAGAATCTCGACGTGTGAGAGGAACTAAGGGGATTAAGATGCCGGCGGCTAATCGTCGTCGCACTCGGACGTGCCGGACCACACACCGATACGTCCACGGTCATTTCTCTTCTCGTTCGTGTGAAATATCGCTGCTAACTTAGCGCTTGTCTTAGCGTGCTGCTAGAGAGAGCGCAAACGCAATTGGCACTGCCACCGTGGTAGATTGATATTCTTTTGACAGTGAAACTCTGCAAACATTTACTGCTGTAGATTACCTATTCTCAAGCTACCAATGATGAGCATCGCAATGTGGAAAGGATCAAAGATATTATGTAAGTAAATGAAGCTTAAGTTTAATGATAAAATCATCGAAATCATAACAACAGCAATGACAACAACAACAACAACAACAACAACAACCATAACAACAAAAGACGAGTAATTTGTCCGGCTCGTAACGAACTGATTAATAATGCTATGTGATTCAACACTTTACAGCAAATTAAAAAATGAATGACTGGATACACTTGCGTCTTCACATGTAAATGTTATCCATCACTTTTTAAATTATAATTTTGTTGAATGAACAAAGTAATTTGTCATTTTAACACTAAGACCTGTTTAACAAATGGAAGAAAGTTTTTTTGCAAATTAACTTGTTTTGTAAGAAATCGTCTTAAAGTAGAAAAATGCACTCAGATTCTTATGATATGGATTATTAATACATTTGATATAACTTTTTACTATGTGTCATACCATTCTGGTATGAAATAATATAATAAATAATAAGTAAATTGTATGCAATAATCAAGAAACACGGTAGTGTTTCTGGCCAAATAAAAAAAAACTTTTTGTGCCACTACATACTCTTGAATACCACTTCGATGTCTAAAAAAATATTGCATATTAAAAATTGTTCTTTTTCCTTAACGTCCAAAAATGGGTATTACTTTTAGTACAAAATAATATTAAAATAATGTTCCCTGCAAAATGAAAATATACAATATCAATGTAAAAAGAATAGAAACAAACTTAGTTTTACTTTTTTTTACTTTTTACGTTTACATTTTTTTACCTGTACAAAAAGCAAGATTCAACCGCATTTCGCTGAATTGTTTTCAGAGTAATTGTACGATTCTTCGATCAACTTTACTCTAGATTGAAAGAAAAAGCAATCGAAAACAGCGTATGATTAGCAGGTTTCCTATATGATCTTGACTACACAATTACTCACTTATAGAACGGCAGAGCTCTGTGCGCTGCAATTTTTACACCCAAACGCGATTATATGTAGTAATTCAACTAATTCGAGGCAGCAGCTCGTCAACAGTTGTCTTGTTTCAGTCTCTATCTCGCTTTGAGTCGCGAAACCTTCCATTAAAGACCTTTAATTACAAATCACAAATAATGATAGTACAATTAAAGCGCGTCGACGTTATTAACATTCGCGATATCGGATATGATGATCGGGATGAAAAAAGGAAGTTGTCAAGGATAAGAAGAGAGGGATACATCTTCTCTCTCCCGTTCAATGCATCATCATCATCATCAGCATACAACAGAATTGCAAAACACGCGAATCGACTCACTGGGGCCTATACGTGCGCGTAATTGCACCAAATGTTGCCCCGACATTCCACACCGTACACACACCATGTCAGAAAATTTCGCGCTCTTTATCGAACATGCAATATTATTATCGCCTTTAGCTCGCTCGCTTTTCAATGATTACATAGACTTCATAAAACATTTTGTGTTTTAAACATTTGCCCATTTTTTCATGTGGCAATGTGAATTCATTGCAAGAATTACCTCAGCGCAACTTATGAAGAAAAGAGATACATCAAAATGTTGTGCAGAATTAAGTTATATACAAAGCCAAAAACATGTGAGCGGAAGTGAGATGGCAAGCTTTGTGTCGATAAAATCGTACCGATGGTTACGCGGAACTTCCTTTTTAGAAAAAAATCAGTTTAAATGAACATTTTTCATATGTAAAGATATTAGCTTCAATAAAAAAGTTCAAGATGATGTTAAAATGTTATTTTAATGTTTGTTTGGTTGCTAAAGTATTTATGTTAAAACAAAGTTCAACTATCTGTCATTTATTAAAAAAGCATTATTTTGTATTACATATATAAATCGTTTACAATTTTTATTTTTTAGGTTTACTTAAAATGGACGATTTCGTTATAAAAGCTTTAAATTCATTTGAATTGACAAATTTAATATCAAAACTTGAAGGTATTTATAACATTTAATTATCTTATAACAGTATAAATCTATACAAAAATTATATTGTTGGCTTAATTTTACAAAACATAATTTTTAGTATTTAAACTTGTGAATGAAATGAAATGATATGAAACTATTGCAGCGTGTTACTTGGTATGATCAATTAATTGTATAATTTAAGTTTATAAGTCATTTATTCTTATTTGTAACTATATGTTCAAGTCAATAAATGTTTAGTCTATATATTAATTGAATTATTTTCTTTGGACATAATTTCAAAACATAATTTCAATACATATCGTTAACTCAGATAAGTAAAATTATTACTTCTAAATTAATATAATTTATTATATATAATAAATTAATAATTTATCAGTATTATTGTTTGTACTATTTTATATATTAAATAATTTATTTTATTACATCTAATTATTATTATTTCTGAAAATGTTATTTCAAAATATGGTCGATAACATTTGAAATCATTTGAAATTAACAATCATCAGGTTAAGTTTGACAGCTTGCAATTCTGCAAATGTTATTCAACCATTCTAAAATGTTATAATAAGCTGATTTTTTCCCGTGTGCTGCTAATGATTCGGACACTTTATACACCTATTTTGCACCGCGTGTGCGTCAATTGTGTGTTGAATTCGAAGCGTGCGTCTACCTGCCGATGCTATCTCTCGCAGAAACTTCAAATTAGTATTAATTTTTTCATAAGGTTCTGACGCGCCGACAATAAAAGGCATTAATAAGGAGTGTTGAGTGGAGCGCATCTTCAAGTCTTTCTATTGTTTATTATTCAGATTGAACTCTGCCGAGGCTCCCGTACTCAAATGCAGCACAGTAATAAATATTCCTTCGCCAATATCCATTGCGCAGCACATGAGAGTCCGTGACGTTTTATTTTTAATAGCGCGCGGCTTTTTAATTAGTAGATGCCGCGTTGCTTATATGGGTGTATTTCAAATCAGTGGAAAGTCACAATTTAATGAAAGGAAGAAGCACTTATTTTATGAGCGCATTCTGTATTTCTCACGAACGCAGAGTTATGCCGATCTGTGAACTCAAACAGACACGCTTATGATGAATAAATACATCTACGTCCCGCTAGATTGGCTGTAGTTTTGCACAGACAAACGATCAAAACCTTTTGTGTAAAACCAGTACCGACAAGCTGAAGGCGCTCTTCGATTTCAACCTATCATCCAACAATGATGGTTAATATGCCAGCACGATTGTTCCTCGAAGACTTCGTCACTATGAATGGCTAATTATTATTTCTGCAAAAGTTATACACTTAACGAGTTATACATTGTGCCTCACACGTGAAGATCGTTGGATATCTTTAGGTGCTAAGAATTCGATAATGACAAAATTGTTAAGCTCTTATTCCCTTTGAGGAACGTGTAACAACAGCAAATCTTGTCGTCAGTCAAAACTCAGCCTAGCTCAAAGCTCAGGTTTTGCTTTTCTCACGCAATCCTTTTAACCGACTTTTATACTTCACGAAAGATCGTTTAAGCTTCACCTAGTTGGTATTCGCATACAATCATGTATAGTCGCTGTTATTTCATAGCGACTATTTAGGCAAATCACGAGCTGAAGTGGTGCACGCGAATATTTCGGCAGATGGACGTGTCATGACTCATTAGATCACATTAGGGACAAAAGTAATGTTAATGACTGAAATTAGCAGCAACCTATATCAACTGGAAGCTAAAATTGAATATCAGAAGAGCCGCAAGTCTTTGTTGTAGCGAACTGTGGTATAATTTTGTTCATGATTAATAGACCTAATAACTGCGATTTAAGTGGTCTATTTTGAATGATACAATTTTAATCGACTCATTTTTGTTCCATTTTTTTTCCTTTAAAACGCTTTCATATTTTAATTTTTCAAGCCTTTCTACAATAACAGAATTATTCAAAGTTAAGAAATAGGGTATACTCGGAATATTAATTGTATTATATTATATATATACACATATATATAATATTAAACTCATATCAAAGGTGTCATAATGAGCCAAAATTTTGTTCTTTTAAATGGCAATGTAATGTATAATATACATACATACAACACAAAATTCCATCGAATCAGTGTCTATTATAGATTGCTGACGGTATACTCAGTTTTCTCGTGCGCCTCCCCGGACTGACACACAGCATTAGGTAAGTGGTAGATAATAATAGGTTACACGTGCTGATGGACGAAGGTAGTCTATCGAATAGCTTTGCCGACGATCACTTCCCTTCGGCTGCACGCAAGAAACTGACTGAGGATGTAGATGAAAGGGTGAACGAGAAGGTAAAGCGTGCAAGAAAAAAGACGTGGACAAATGAACGAAGATGCACCGAGCGAAAATATCAGACCAGGTAACGCGTGACCAAGGAAAATGCTGTTCCATTTGACTGAGCCGAAGTCAAAGGAGAACTCAAAAAAAAAATACATACGCGACGTGTAATTGCAGAGCGATCAACTGGTCGGCAGAATAACGAAGATCAGCCGAATCAATTAATTGAACAACTGCATCGTGGAAAAAGGAAACCTGACTCGGACTTTGCAGAAGAAAGAAACAAAAACAGAACCCGTGATCCCCGTAATAAGTCATAAAAAGTCTTTATATAGAAATTAGTGACTTCGGCGTCTTAAACTGGCCATAAACGGCGCACGAAAATTGAGTTACTTGCAGACAGTGAGAAAAATATGTCTTAAGCACTATATTTTACAGCGTCATCGGTAATCGAACAGATAGTTGGCCTCGTGAAGTCGCTGGTTACAGATACATTTAAAAAATTCCACTGCAACGATATGACCCGGGAAAAATTGTAATACATGACGAAATGTTCATGGTGCGAAATATCGCAGATCACATTTCGGCGCTCGAGAAAAGAAAGAATGGCTGCAACATGATGAGGAAAAAAAAATTGACAAAAAATTGAAAAAAAAATAAAGAAAGGAAAAATATGAGAGAAAGAAAGAGAGAGAGGAAAAAAGAGGCTGGTTAGGCCAGTGGAACTGCAAAGGAGTTTTTCAGGGTAGAAGAAAGCAAGTGTAACAGCGAAGAAATTAATAGCCATAAAATATGAATAGAAATTAGCAGGTTTGGGGTGGCGTGACGCGTTTGCTCGCTCATTTCCTTTCGGCGTGTTGAAAAACAAAAAAACAACGAAATGCAGGCCAAGCCTGTAATTTACGCGGCTGCCGCCGAGCGCACCACACTAGCGCACCAATGTGCGCACATACGTGAGTTCTTGCGCCCAACGAATCGCAGCCACATGTGTCAGTGTTGCCAACATAAGTTGGCGAAAGCGACCAAGAGGGCGCTCACTTACATTGCATGTCTCTCTCTCTCTATCTACACACATATATATATACATATATATATATATATTATTGGTACAAGGAAAGATGCACATTCTCTTGCGTTTCGAATCGTGTTTGTAGCTGGCAAGTCGACCCATCATCATCATCGTCGTACAGTAGGTATGGTAGGTAATGATCCAGTAATGACCCTAACGCCTTCGAACACCAATGCGTAGGCTGTGAGGGTTCCTGTTTCTGCCGACTCCGTATAACTTTGCCCCGCAGTCTATACGTTCGTGGCTTTTGTTTTAGCGTCTTAAACGGCTGATATTAGTACTCTCACTCCGCCCGCGAATTTCGTTTCTTCTCGTCTCTTGTCTGCAATAAGGCTAATCCCTAATGACCAAATTAAGAAGATGAAGAAAAAGTTCTCACCGGATATGAAAAAGTAGACGAATTATATAAAAATACAAAGCAAAAGAAGTTGATTTTATTAGATGCTATAGTTTATATCATAAAAAAAAGTTAAGATTGACTTTTGAATTGATCAAACATTTTCTAATACAGCTTAACGTTAACTGCAAATGATCATAAATAGCTTAGTAACGAAGTGTTATTTATCACGTTGTTGCTATAGAGTTTATAACTGACGCTGCTAATAATTTACATCTCGTCTAGTGAATATATAGTTTGGAATGAGCACACTAAGACTGCTATCAGTAAAGTGTTTCTCAGTCACAATTTGTCCGAAGTAGTGCAGAAGATACAAGGATTGTTAAATATTTCGGTGCCTTTAGATGGAATGTTTTGTACGAAAATGGGACATTTTGTATGAAATAATTTGAAGACGGAAGTCAGGAAGGTAGGACAAGTAGAGAAGCCGTTGGGAGAGAGGGAACGCAAGAGAGCTGGCGAGAAGAAGGAAGAGGATGAAGATAAAAAAGAAGAAAAACGTGTCAGTGCAGAAAAGAAGGAGGATTCGAGCGGCAGCGGTAATGACAGGCCGCCCGCTCTCGAAGCTAATATAGATGAATGCTCTGCCCTCCTTGCCCTGCGGAACCTGGTATCGGATCCTCGGCACTTTGAGCCTAAGAAGGACGCGGCAAAGCAAAAAGGCCGTGGGCTTTGCTGCACTACTCTTGCAGCAGAAAAAGATACCGCAAAATGCTCGCCATGGATCGAAGCAAGAGCGGACAATAAAAGGACGCAAAAAGACGCGATGGGATGAGGGAGGAGATTGATTGAAGGTGGGGAAGAAGCGACGCGGACAGAATTCTTCTCCGCGGAAGAGGGTGAATGTGAACTAGAAGAGAGAATAAACGGTAAGAAAGAGGAGCGGGAGGAGGAGAAGAATGATGAGGGGGTTGGAGAGGATCGCCGGGGCATCTATCTATCAGCGCCGGCGTGAAGTGGGCGTTGCGCATGAGTCGTATTGCCCCGGTAAAAGCCGCTCTCTCATTAACTCGGTCGCCGCCGTTGCGGTCGGTTTGCTTCGGCGCATGCTTCGGTCCTCAAGTTGTTATCAGCCTTGCAATATTCCGCGCAACCGACCAACGCCGCGCGCCGCTTTTGCCATCGGACATTAATAGTCGGCAATCCTGCCAACCGTCCCTAAACAACGATCCTCTCATCAAATCGCTTCATTCTTGCCTTCAATCGTGCGAGATATATCTGCACTCTTATTTCGATATCTTTTTCTACTTTACTCAACGCTTTCTGCTTATTTTGTTTGTTTTATTACAAATGGCTACAATTTTTACTCATTTCTTAGTTGTTTAATGAATAAAAGACATCTACATATTTGGTTACAACAAAATAATATATATAATATTTATATAATCTCGTATAATATATATATATATATATAAAATTCCTTATCTAATGTTGTAAACTTAATATTAATTTGTTGAGATAATTTATTTGGTAAACGCACATCACACACTGAACTTAATTGTTTTAAAACTCAAAATTTGCATATATTTATACAAATAGTTTACACAAAATTTATTTATATACCAGTATTAGTAAAAATATTAATATAAAATTACGTTTATATTAACAGTTAACAGTAAAATAATTTGAACTATTATATGCAAAATTCTGAATTATTATATTAAAATTAATTTAATGTAATAATTGATATTTATTTAATCATGATTAAGAATGTGATTATTATTATTACATATATGAAATTAAACATTTAATTCATAAATGAATTTAAAATAAATTTAATGCCTAAATTTTTTTTATAATACTTGCATTGGTTAGTTATGTTTTCTTCCTTAATTTAAGTATGGAAAGTTATGTTTTTCAAAATAGGTATTTTTGCTTTTTAATATATTTTTTAATCATTTGCAAAAACATTGTAAAGTTATATTTAATTAGAGTAATAGACATCTGTTGTGCTGTTTAATTAGCGCACCAATAATATCGTCAGTATTACGGCGATGGACCAAAAAACATTATATAAGTCGTCGCAGCTGAAATGAATTGACCAGTTCGTCGGGCGCAGCTGAACGGAACGCATTACTTGTCGAGAGCGGTGTCGATGTTGACCGTTCGAGTGCTCTGGACGAACTGCTTAGGTCGTTTTCGCTGCGACGACTTATATAGGCTTCTGCATCCTATTTCCGCATTGCAAATGTTACTATATTGTTGCGCTGTTAAAATTAGCCGATTTCTTTTATATTTGCTGTATTCTGTATGAAATAATGCACTCGTTATAGCAAATGTTTCAATCCCGCAACTTGAGCGGGATTGAAAATTCCCGACTAGTGCGAGGGTTACGGTACAAGACGAAGCCGAGTGCTCACTACAAACACATGTGTCTCATTTTGAGACATTTTTGATGATTGAGACACCAAAAATGTCTCATTTATTCAATTTTAAGACGTTTTTTGCGTCTCAATCATCAAAAATGTCTCAAAATGAGACACTTGTGTTTGCAGTGGCTGTAATTTGCACGAGTCGCGAATTGTTAATCCCGCGTAATTGTCAATATATACTATTAATTCCCGGGTAATATACTATTAATATTTATGAATGACATTTTATTCACTAATAGCATTAACTTGTATAATTATCACAATCACTGATGTTTCGCTTGAGAGGTTCATAAATAAAATATTTGTTAACATTTACAAATAATAATTTCTTTCATTAATTAATATTAAAATGTGTGCATAATTTCATTCATAGTATATATAATATACTATATATAATGTACAAGTATATATATGATTATACTTGTAGTATATATAATATATATATATATTATAGTATATATAAGTTAATGCTATTAGTAAACTAGTAAATTAGTAAAGTGTTATTCATAATTATAACTTTATGAGGAATTCTAAAATGTACTAATGAATTGTACTAATTTCGTGGAAGTTGCATTGAAAAAAAACGTCTTAATTCAACGTCTAAAAAATACGTTGAATTGAATTAAGAATATTTTACTTAAATTACTAAATAGAAAATAACTTTACATAGATTTGACAATATTTCTTGTTTTACAAAATTAAATTTGTATATACTTGAACCAAGTATATTTAAGATTAAATGGAATGTGTGAAAAAGAATCAAAAAAGCTGAAAAATCATTGAAAATTATTTATAG
>JABFPJ010003515.1:0-15926 GCA_022817425.1 Gryon sp. ZL-2020 | reverse complement strand
TTGCTATTCCGTATCACAAATTTTTCTATAATTCTAGTATTTTGAAAGTAAACAGATTTGTAATAATGTAAACAAAATATTTCTATGACAGCGCTGCTGTACAGTATAGTAATTTTTAATGTAATTTTATTTTGCGTGTATGCGAATAAAGATTTGTGAAATAATAATGTAAATATAAGTATACAAACGTATAAGTAATAAAAGTAGTGATTATAGTACAAATTTCCTTTTTGTTAAATTTCATGTTTATTCTATATTAATATACAAGTTAGAAAAGGAAAGTACTATTTAATCCATGTATAATATATAATTAATAGTACATTAGTCAGATGAATTGATTTAATATTCTGAATTACAGAATCCACTTAAAACGCTTAACCTGAATAAACACAAGTAATTAAAGGTTAAATAAATATAGATATATTTTAATAAATGATCTTCTGTTAGATCGTTATATTTTATATGCATTTATATAATGACATATAGATAGAAAATAAATAGACATATATATCCGATCAATATAAATAATTCAGCAGTTAAATAATACAAAATTCCTTCCTTTTAATTCCTTTCACTTTAATTTAAAAAAATAAGGGAAAGGAATAATTTGGGAAAAGTATTCACAAGTGGGAAAAGTGAGTACTTTTCCCACAAGTGAATGCTTTTCCCACGCATGGAGGAAATAGGTTACTTTTCCCACCGAAAACATTTGAGAAATATGCCACTTTTCATGCGCGTGTTGGAAAAAAATAATTCAAATTATAATAATTATTTAAATGATCTATTTTACTTATACATACATATAATTACCTAAGATATACATATGAACAGTGAAATTAATTGAATATTAACAAAAAATGTTTAACATATATAATGAAGAAAAATACACGTAGAGCAGAATTAATATACAATTTCATGTTTAAAGTTGAACATATACTGAACTCAGTAATACAGGGACAGATGCAAAATTTCGCACAAAATTCCTGAACTTTTCATTAAAAATTATTGCTTTTTCACAGATTTTTCATAAATATTCAACAATATTTTATTAAAAGTTCAGTAATTGTTCGCGAAATTTTGCATATGTCCCTGTATTATTGAAAGTTCAGTGAATTTTCAATTTTAAACATAAATTTTTATATTAATTCTGCTTTGCGTGTATAAGGTACAAATTTAACTTTAGCAGAATCTTAGGACAATATGATTAAAGTTAAAAAATAAATAACGAAATACATTAAGTTAACAGACATAACTAAAAGTAAAAATAATTTCCGACGAAATGGAAACATACCTCTACTCTGCTTGCCCCTTTTCTGTCGCCAAATTCACTGTAGTACGTGAAATAATATCTCCGGCCCCATTCCTCGTCCTCTCCCATGAGATATGACGTATTCATCGTTTGGAATGATTGTTGTTCGACTGGTCGTAGGGTTCTTTTATACGATGACTTCCATGACTGTTTGATCGCCTTGTGATTTGTATTTTTCACTGCGATCTCACGCATTCGTTGTATCTCATAAGGATTTTTAAAGATCATCGAAAGAATCAAACAGTATCGCCGAATGTTTTTCTCTCATTATTTTGCCATTTTAGCCGAGATTGAGTATTTTCAAAATAAGGATATTGAAAATTATGATGATTTCAATAATGGATAATAAGTACCATCTAAAACAAACAAAGATAAGAATTTACATTTTATTATCAAATACAATGTTCACAAATCTCTCATGGGAAAAATTTCAAAATATACACACAAATATATATAAAATAGATTAATTATATATATTTGGTAAAAAGATAGATATTCTCAAATATAATCAAATATATTTGTCAAAATTATATGTGAAAATATATATTTGAATTTAGAAAAATATATTCAAAATATATGTTTGCATTTATTTTCAAAATATAGTTTCCATAGTGAAGGATAAGAAATCGATAACAATTAAACAAATATAGCCAGTGAAAATTCTACATAATTTTGTGTATGCAAAGAAACATTTCATGAGAAATTTTTGTTTGTTTGAAGAAAATTTACTGAACTTTCCAATAATGTTCGGACAAATCTAAATTTCAGGCACAATTTGTCAAATTTTTCAATTATTTGTACGTGGATTTCAGATGTATCCGTTGATTATAAGAATATCTAAAAAAATGTATTGTTTATTTAACCTTTTTCTATGTTTGCGCTAAGTTAAGTTTAACCCGTAGATGCTATAGCAAATATATTCTGAATGTAAAAGGCTTTAAATGAAATATTATCTTCATTTCAGGACAACCTAATTTAAAGATGTATAATTAGATTTTTCATGTACTATGTAAAATCGATCGAATTTGAGTGCCAATTAGTAAGACTACATATATGCATTCATGAAAAGATGAATAAGAATGAATGATATAGTTTGATATTCAACGTCTTTGATATAAATACTCCGAGTCATATTTACTTTGCATATTTTCTAACACTTATAGGTTTATCAACTATATCATATGTCTATACTAATAGACATTTATCTACCTGTTCTACAGTGTATTAATGAACAGAATTTTCGTTTACAATCAGTCCTTGCACGGCAAGTACCACTTCTGCCTTTCAATACATAATGTTTCTTGTTGTTTGTTTGACAAAGGAACAAGCTTTTTGTTCAAAAAGGATCGAGATATGAAAACGTATTTCATTTTATCGTACAATGTCGACAAAAATCCCTCATCGACGTTTAAATGCTCTGGTTTATATGAGGTCAAGCAGGGTTAAAATAATGAAAATGAAATTGTTTAATAGATGTAAAAGTTATGATAGTTTATATGAGAGAATATAAAATAAGACGTCTCGAGTAACTTAGTTTACAGTAAACAGATAAATAAAGAAAAATTATACTGAACGATGGACTTAAAATATTATAAATGTTACATTAATGTATTTACATACAATGTAACAACATGCTCCGAGTTATTTCTAATGCATTCTTTAACACAATTGCATATCTTGTGTTGCAATTTTATTTATTATTCAAAATTTGTCTTATACTTTTGTAATAATGATTGCACGTTAAATGATATGATTTATCATAAAACTAGCTGACTCCTCCGGCTATATGCCTGGATAAAAGAGGGAATAATTGGGATTTTGAATAAAAATAAAAGATTTGTTTCTTGTCTATTACGCGCAGTAGTAGCTCTGGCCGTACTCCTGCCAAGCTGACTTCTTCTTCCTGTAGGCATTTTACATATGCGAGGTTCATACTATTTCAGTACACGGCACTATACCACCAAAAAATCAATATAAAATAAAAAAAAGTTTAATAATATAAAGCGAGATCTCAATTTATATATGAATGAATTTCACAGTTATATCTTGTCATAAACAGTAAAATCAGGTATAGTTATTATTATCAAATTATTTACATTTATTGATTATTAAATTATTACATTATTTATTACTTTCAATAAATTTAATTTATTTTTTATTTTAATAATTAATTTTATTTTATTCTTTATTTTAATTTTTTTCATGATTTATGTTTATATTTTTATATAAAATTATATAAATTTAATAATTATTTAATGCAGATAAAATGTTTTAAGATAAAGTTACTATTATCAAATAATTTCTATTCGAAAGTAAATTCGAATAATAATTTTGTTAATAATAATAATAATAATTTTGTTAATAATTGTTAATAATAATTTTGTTATTTCTGAATGTTAAAATTATTAATTTAATAAATAAATGAATAATTATTAAATTTATTATTTATATGATTTTTATTATTAATTCTATAATTTATTATTATTATTATTTTTCTTTCTTTTACGTAAGCGAAAATGAGGGTTAGCTTATAAGGATAATCGTAGGAATGGTAAAAACGTTTAAAACACTTTTTTTTCTAAATTTTAATAATAAATCTAGCCATCTAATCTTTTGTGAACAATCCAGATAGTCTATGAGTATCTAGACTGTTCACACCTTTGCAATTTGAAGTAAAATAGGCCAATAGTTTTTACGTAATGAGGTATCAAACAGACAAACATAGATTTAAATTTATATATTAGTAGTATAATGAATATTAATTTAGTATTTGGATAAATTTAATATTAATAAATCAAAAATCTATTTTTAGGTGCATATGTTATTATTGGATCAAATAAGTAACAGTTACTGCACATTGAAGAGCTTGATTTTCAGACATTAAATCCCAGGTGTCTTCCGGCAACATTGCTCACCATTCGTTTCAACAGTAGCAGTTAACATGCCGGAATAACACAAAAGCGACCAACGATAATTCATGATACGACTATCCGATGTGTACCCAAACACATCTGCTTCCGAGAAGGTCAATAGTTCCAAGATTTCAACAGTTGAATTCTACGAAACGCGAGCTAACTGTTAAACGAACTATTTCATTCGCACTGATTCATGAAGACTTTTAAATAAAAGACAAACTTATTCTAAGATTTTCGTTTAAATTAAGTGAAAAAAACTTGTATTACTTTTTTTTCTGATTCTTATATTGCCTCACCTTCTTTGGAAGGACAAAAATAAAAAAAAAAAACTTAAACAACCAGTATTTAAACTGCCATGAAATAAATAGGTCAAGGATCTGACCTATATTTATATAAACATGTGAAATATATATTTGTAATTTCATTTAAAATCACTTTGTTAACAACATCGTTTGCTGATTTATTTGAAACAGATACTCTAATCCGAATCTGCCATGAATAACATTTGCGTAAATACGAAAAAAGCTTCTTAATGAAACTCAACGACTTTGTCTTTTGCTCGCGAGAAGGCAAAGAATATCAAACATTTTAAGAATATAAAATTCCATTTGCTTCGATCTTGATAAGACGAATTTGTATAATCAACCAAGCAGTTGCTGTAGACTGATTCTTGTTCATTAAACAGGGTTATTTTTACAGTCGTGCTTTCTTAGAAAGTAAGTTTTCGATTAAATTCTTTGTAAAAGCAACTAAGATATAGAACAAGAACACAAATATAATAAAAATGCAGCATTAAAAACTGATTTTACGTTATGTGTTTTTATTTATTATTTCAAACCGACGCAAATTATTTTCAATGATTTTCATTATAAATTACTTTTTTGTTTTTTCCCCGCATTTTTCGAAATATAACTTGATAAAATGCATGAGATAAATAAAGAAAAATTTCAACGATCTATAACCAATAATACCGTGAGTGAAGAATCCAATTCAAGTCGAAATTTTATACTTCACTAGAGAATAAAAGTTTGCTATGGACCAACGAAATTTATATTTCACATACAACTCAAGAACTTGAGTCGCTAGATGAAGCGGAAATTGAAGTCAAATTTTCTCAATTCCAGTATCTAATTTATTAACTCGTTTAGCCTCTCAATAATTCTTTCTTAATGTTTTTAAAGAAAATTTATAAAATAATAAAATTTAAATACGAAAAAATACAGATTAACTGTGAATATAACTTCACGGACGAAGATATCAACAATTTTATATTTTATTATATCGTAAGTATTGCCGCTTTTTTATATAAATTATATATGTATTTTATATATTATATAACATTTTTATAAAACGATATATATAAAAAATGTAGTTTTTATATTTTCATAGAAAATATAAAAACTCTATTTTATATATATATAATTATATAAAAATTATATATAATATATAAAATATATATATAATTTATATAAAAATGCGGCAATAGTATAAAATAACAAATATTATTGTTGTTTATATCTTCGTCCGTGAGGGTATATGCAGATGATGGCTATTTGCCAGCTTAAGTACCTACAACTAATGTGTTAACGACACACTGTACTCGTAAAAGAAATTCTATCTTTGATAGCATACGTATGGCATACTTTTTTATCACTTTTATGTCGAAGTTTTTGTATATTTATTTACAGGTCTGGAGACGTTTTTTTGTTCGCCAAAATACAATTTCATATATTAACCTTCCGATGCCCAAACTCAGATCCATAACAAAAGTGATGAAGCGGGGCGACTAGATCGCCCCAGCCGGTTTTTCATTTGTTAAAGTAATATAATGTAAATAAAGCATACTTTTATAATTAAAATATTTTTATTATATATTATAGATAACTCAACTATTACATTATAATCACTTTGGCAAAAAAAAAGGAACATTAAAATAATACACATAGGATCTGTAATATTCTGAATAATAACACCTAAATACATCACTCGCTTCCGGAACTATTGTTGCAAGAAACACATTTGACTGTTCTTGTTCTAATCGACTGTAAAAGCATTAATTAAACTAACAATTTTGGCTATAATTGGTAATAACTACGTAAAATACTTGATATATATTTAAAAAAAAAATCAGTTTTAAAATACAAGTGTTGGAGCGGGGCAACTAAGTCGCCCCACACAAATTGTTTATAAAAAAATAATGAAACACGAAATCATCAAAATCGTTTGACATTATAAAAATATAACTCAAAATATAAATTGTTGTAAAATTTCAAGTGTATTTATAGAGTTCACACAAAGATACAAATAAAAACCGAGTTTTGGGGCGACTAAGTCGCCCCGCTTGGACATCGGAAGGTTGATGAAAAACGCAGAGAAAAAACTTTCAAGACACTTCAATGATAAAATAATTCCAAGTTTGTATGAGCTTCGTAAATGTTTTATGATATTTAGGATAAGTTTTTGCTTTCGATACGAAACGGTCTATTGGAACAGTTAATATGAGGGATGGAATATTGCTTCTGCTACCTCCTTCTATTTATTCCGTCTAGTATTCCGCTATTTATTCCGTCAAGTATTTGTGTAAAATATAAATACACTTTCGCAATACATAATATTCTGTAGAGGAAAAAACGTTTGATTATAACATATTTCGTCTGCAATCGTCTTCTCTTATGTATCTCTATATATCGTGCTTTATCTTTTATTTCAATTTTATT
Source organism: Gryon sp. ZL-2020 (assembly GCA_022817425.1). NCBI lineage: Eukaryota > Metazoa > Arthropoda > Insecta > Hymenoptera > Scelionidae > Gryon > Gryon sp. ZL-2020. The sequence goes on along the minus strand of JABFPJ010003515.1, from coordinate 8,985 downwards.
ACATTTTGTTTTAACAAGTTTAAAGATATTCTTCAATTACAGGCTTCTAAACAAATGCTTTTTCTGATATAATTTAATGGAAATAAAAATAATGACAAAAATTGTGTCAATAATTACATTTTAACAATGTATGAATTAATTATATTAAACAGCATCAGTCATACTAGTTAACAGAGGCATACTATGTTTAAGCAGGTCCGGTGTTACAACATCGGGTGAAGTTAGCAGCAAAAATGTCATTTATAAATCTGGCAACGATGCATACTTTTTATCGCTACTAATCTGACATGAAGTTGTTGATTTTAACTTCATGACAGTTAATTGCTTATTATGACAGTTATGTAAACATAACCATTTAAAATTATAAAGATACGACCCGCTATAATACGCAGTTTTATAGTTTATTTATAGCGATAAACTGCGTTTATCGCTATAAAGGTAAACATAATTAATGACATTAATAAATTCATTTATTTTAATAATTAATTCATAATTATTAAAATTATACTCATTTTATAATTATAATTATTAAAATTATAATTATACAATTACATTATAATAATTAATTTACATTAATTTTAATTTTTTATTAATTAATTGTCATTACTAATTAATGACATTAATTAATAATGAGAATTTCATAAAATTAAATTTTCATTATATTAATATTTACAAAATGCAGAACTTAAAATATTACAAAACGAACTTATTATCATTTAACCTTAAATTAACCCTCAATGAAGTTTCAAATAAATATGAATAATAATATGAATAGTAAGTACAAGTAAGATATTTAATATAAAATAATGTAACAAAATAACAAATAAAATAGCGACAATAACTGGCAAGCTTCTGACGGCCGGCTTAAGAACGACTGTCAACCAAAACAAATATATCGGTTGGCGTATTGCTGCACGCATAGAAATAGGTAAGTAAATATTACTGAGAATACGAGTAATCGTGTGACAGTGGAATTTTAAGTAAATTTTACTATTTTCATTTCATAAATTGGAATTCAACATTCAAAAAAACTCCCTCTCTGAGTTTCGAACTCGGTATCTGCTTGTTTCCTAATGAGATATCGAGATACTTTACGGTCGCGGCTAACTCGACTGACTGTCGGTAACGTTGTTCTTTTGTTAGTTAAAGTATGACAGCGTGAAATATAGGTAAGGTTAAAATTTACTGAGCAACTTAGTAAAAATTCATCAATATTTCGTAAAAATTCATCAAAATTTCGTAAAAATTCATCAAATTTGTGCAAATTTTACAACAAATTCTTAAATTTTATTAAAAAACAAATACTGTCACACAATTACTCGTATTCTCAGTAATATTTACTTACCTATTTCTATGCGTGTGGATGTCGTATGGCATATTAAAAAAGAATTGGATGTCATTCCCCAGCTCTAAAAAAAACCTAACAAAAATAAGTAATCGAAAAAATATATACAATGTAAACAACATGCAAAATTAGATTTTGTTAGTTTCGTTAGTTTTGTTAATTTTGCTAGTTATATAATTATACATACTTCTTAGTGTTATTAGTTCTGATAGTTTCGTTAGATTCGATGAAAAATATAACACTTGGCGTGAACCATATTTATACGAATTTAGTATTAACCTCTGCAACATAAATAATACATATAAACTCTTATGTGTATATTTGCCTAATATGTTTTCATTGTAGATTGCTAACCAAGCAACATTGATTAAGCACTGTTAAAGAAAGGACATACAATGTTGGCTACATATACAGTCTTCCGAAGTACTATACAAAATATATTTTATATACATTATAAGTTGAAGAATCACCTTAAGGTGATTCTTCAAATATATATGAGTAACAAAGATAGAGCTAATAGTGTCGCCATTAGTGAAAAAGAGAAGCAGCGAATTCGGCTGAAGAATCACCTTAAGGTGATTCTTCAGTTGATCTCGCTGTTTCTCTCTTCCTCTAATGCATTTACCAATAACTCTATCCTTTTTGCACTTATAAAGCTGAAGAATCACCTTAAGAGATCCCATCCATGTGAATATACGACCAATTAAAATAAATGGCCAGTTATTTAATTTTCCAATGTAATCTTATGAGTTGCTAGCGACGTTATAAATTTCCAGTTGCTGCTTAAGTTTGTTATATGTTGTTGAATTTAATTCAGAAAAAAGCTAGATTCTCAATGTTAATCAATAATTCATTGATCTATTGAAGATAATTAGGTGTTGTTTTTATGTTAAAGTTTATATCCTCTAAAAGATTTAAGTAAATAGTGTAAGTATTGTTATATTGTTATTATTATTTTGTTTGATTCCTACCTCTTATCAATTTTAATTTTGAGTTATTCATAATTGCTATCAACACTACAGTAAATATAGCGACTTTACAAATTATAATGCAACAAATGTCATTGATTGTCAATTTATTATATCATACCCGACGGCACTTTAAAACATATCACAAGTTTCGGTTTTGTTAAAAGTATTTCATTGATACATCCACATACATATGTATTGGAAATTAGTGAATAAACATGAATAAACATGATTCAATGACTGAATATTTGCATGATTGAATCACTAAATAACAATAATTGGATAATTAGACGATTAGATCATTACAGAGGATAAGTTATTCAAGATTTTCGAATGAATAAATTAAATTATGCTACAATTTAATAGTTACATAAAAAGTGAATTAATGAATTAATTATAATGTTTGAATAACTTTACGACTTTATATATAAATAAAGGATCCTATATATATTGCCTAAAAGCTTTATTTTTTTTATTAAAAATATGATGAAAAGTGCAAATTTAAGCTTACAATTGTTCTGATTTACAACCATAGTAGTAAGCCACTTTAATTCCTTCTTTTCTTTCCATTTTTGTGATCCCTCACTATTCATTTGGACTTCTCCCTGAACTTCTTAACTCTATATTCTATCATTTGATTCTCAATGGAAATACCGACTCTCGAAAATCAAGATGCTCTGCATCATTTATAGACACACCGCAATCCGGAAATATTTTACCCTTTCATGTGCGCTATTCGCACATTTTTCTCCCCTCTTGTTCTGCCACTGAAAGTTTCATCATAAGACGATGTAACAAATTGTTGCTTTCACACAGTAATAGAAAAATCGCGAGACATAGTACCATCTCGTTTCATTTCAAGTATTAACGTGACAAATTTTCATTTTGTACGAGTGTGAGATGCTTTTCATATCTGAAATATTTCGTGATAAATGATAAAGAAAAAAAGATTGTATATTTGTACTTATTAAATGTTCTTCTTCATAACTTATTTTCTGTTCTGCTTTTAATTATGTTTATAAAAGGGTTTTTATTACATATTGTTTTTAATTAATAAAATAAAAATAACTTTTCTCTACAATTTGTGTAAGTTTAGATTAAATTTGTCAAAATTTGGTTATAATCAATTGTTTTAAAACTAAAGTAATTTAAATTCAAATATTAAATTTGTAATAATGAAACAGTTTATAAAACCGTTGAACAAATTTTTATATATTGAAATAACGTATTCACATGAACTTATATTCATTCGATGAATAATTTACCTTAAAAGTTTTATAATGATTTCATTTGCTTTTGATGTGTATATTCTAGATATATTTCAAATTTGTATGAAGTCGTCTTTAATTATCTAACAATAATTTTCTACTTCTTTATCACTCACAGTTAACATATAATAAACCACTAATTTACTTGCAACAATATTTACTCTTACTTGCAATAATTAAATGTATTTACTTTTGCTAAGTTAAACGCATGAACATGTTTCTGTCACTCATTTACAGAACTTCGTCGACATATTCAGTTAAAAGTCTCACTAAATTAACTAACTACGTTCACGAGCCAAATATTATAATATAATAAATATTTAATAGGATTCTTGAAAGTGCCATTTTTTTATTTACCAAATTCATGAAAACGCTTTACATGTTACAAAATTTAATTTTTTGTCAAGGGCATTTAATATATGCTCCCGATTTACATTATGCTTCTTCCTTTCAGAACCGTTGTTTTATTTTTAAATTGATTAAATAAATCCAGTTATTCTCATAAATTACATTAGCGCATATAAAAAAAAGCAACACAATTACATGGTTGTTTGTTATACTATAAAGAAAAATTGAATATATTATCTTTCTTTTATTAATGTTAGAAATTGTGATGTACTGATATTAACACAGAAATTTGAATATATATGACTAACATTAAAGCTCGAAGAAGTGAGTAATATTTTAACTGGTTACGTATATATGTACAACGGTACACGTATTTTGTCTTAGAAATTTCTTGTGTAATTAAACCATAAATTTTTCAAAAAGTCTTTGTGCTATAAATTAGAAATTGTTTTGGAAATACAAAAAAAGGATAAGGATATAAATTTAATTGTAAAAGTGGTATTAAATTGAATAGCATAGATAACGGAAAAAACAAATTTAATAAATTTAATTTCACAGAATTTAATGTAACGTACGCTTTTTTTTACTTTGTACTTTGTAATTTGTTATTTGATTGATTGCTATGTAATTTTAAACTTACATTTTTTCATCATTAAACTCGTAAATCTCATATGAAAACGTTACGAAAGATCGAATTGAAATAGATTTTTGTTTACTGGGTAACTAAAACAATGGTGAAAATAAATATCAATTGAAAATTTATACTGTGATGTCCTGTGTTGAATTGTTGATTGAAAACTCGAATAAGAGTTCACTTTGAATTTTCGTTTATTGTCCGACCATGGAGCCTCTTAAAAACTAACGCACTTTACCGTATGTAATTTAATTTAAAACTTGAACATACTTGCTGACTGTATTGAACTTTTCTAAGTGTAACGTCACGAAAAATAATTTATGCTTTCAATTTACTATTTCATTATAGTTAAACGATTACTGTTACATCACTTTTTGTGATTATTTATACAATTTTTAAGATTATCTTTTATTATTCTTGTAACTTAAATCTTACTTTATGATGAATTTAATCATGTATACTCTAGTAAGATTATCGCATGGGCTCAAGCTAGGACCAACTTGAGAATAAATGTAACCAAACTTGGAATGATATTTGGCCAAAACCGTTTTAATCATGGCCCTAAATGGTTATGTAACGCTGTACCCATATATTGCCCAAATAGTACATATGATATAGGCTAAACTGGGGCCAATGTAAGCTGGAAGTGGGCCCCATAATAGTAAAATGCTGGCATGAATCTGTCAAACAGTATCAAACAAAAACAATTATTTCTTTAAGCAACAAAATTAATATAAACATATTTATTAAAATTTACTTTATTTTTATAATTAAACCATATTTTTTGAACAATAAAAGAATACATTTATGCACGTCCGGAAAATTTGCATAAAAGTTACTATACTGCATAACAAACAAGGGACAACAGCGATTTTCTGATATCTCCTCCGTGGTTTTTCACAAGAAAAATTTATAGTTTAGATATTTTAAGTAAAAAAGTATGCTCTACAAGATGACGTTGAGACAAATTTAAAATTTTTCATATTTACCGTATTTTTGGTACCCCCCCCCCCAAAAAAAACCCTCCGGACTCCCAATTTTTAAAAACGTCATGGTCCAACCTAATACCACACCAAATTTCATTAGAATCGGTTAACTCGTTCTGGCACTTGATTTTCGTGGTATTTATCTTTATTTTTTCCCTATATTTTTTCCCCTATATTTTTATTTCCCTATATTTCCCTAAATTACTGTTTAAACAGTAACTTGACCACAGAATTCCCATTATCATGAAGAAAATAAATTAATTAAATAATGAATTAAATAAATCCCATATCGTTAAGAAAGTAAATTTTCCAGTTTTTGACAGAATTTATTCGGTTAATGGGTTAATAATTCGGTTAATTCTGTTTAAACAGTAATTTATTGTAAGTTATTTTTCTTAGTGTTTGAATATGCTGGTTTTTAAAATTTTTATCGAAAGCTCAAGTTTTAAAAATATATACTATTAAAGTACTAATTTTAAAAATAGAATATTAAAATAAGATAAATTTCAAATAAAAATATTTTTTTTTATTTCAAATGAGAAGATATCAATTGAATAATAGCAAAAGTACAAAGTGCCGATTCAATATCGTATAAAGGACAAATATTGAAGGACTAAACGAAAACAACGTTTTATGAATTTTCACACCCTGTCGATCGATTTCGCACAAATGTTACGTCTTAATATAATCGACTAAGATCACGTTTATTGTTACGCCTTTCATAATGTGATAAAGAAATATAAATTGTAACTGTCTCGAGTATCAGTTAAAAATTGAAAAGCTGTAGAAAATTTTTGGCGGTTTTCCCTCGTTTTTTGTTTAATAAGAAGATAATGTTAAATCAACTCTGTGAGAAAATTAGTGTGCAAATAGATTAGGATCCACTATGGCAACGTAAAAGCCAATATGCGAAAATATGTAGCTGCGATGAAAAGTCATTTAATTTGGTCTTACGAAGATCGATAAGCCACATAGTTAATCTCGCGGGTTCTATAATTTATTAGTAATTGGATCATTCCCTTTACTTTTTCTTTAATATAAACATAAATTAAAAAATAACAAGACGTATACGCTCAAAAATAATCTTGCATTTAACGTAATATTATTTAGTAAGAATTACTAAACTGCATCATATTTTCGAACTTTTTTGGAAGTACAGTAATATTTATTATTACGATTTAGAACAAATTACTACACTGAATTACATTTTTTAGAAGACTAATGTTTAAAAAATATAATTTTTATTTTATTATTTGGTTTATTTATTATTGCGAATTACTTTTGCATAAGATGGAAAAAAAGAATTACTTTTTCCATATTTTTTTATTTATGAGTAGGTAATTAAATTGGACAAAGTTTTTTCGTTGATAGGAATTGAACCGCCGTCCTCATAAGTCCGAAGTCCCGCGCGTAGCCACTAATCCACTGAAACATAAACAGTAGCTAACGTCGTATTGGAAATACGACTCAGACTGCATTTGTTATACTTTAATATAAAAATTACTATGCTGCAAAACATTCTCTTTAAGCTGAATTCTGTATGTGTATATTGAACATAATAGTTTAATTGTCAAACTTTTTAATAAAAATTACTATACTGGCAAACAAATACTTCTTAAAAATCTTGTAATTATTATAGAAATATCTTATAATTTCTGTTGAATGATAATATTTACTCTCTGTATTTACTAAATTTTACTATACTGCCTTACAGAAACTATAATAAAATGTAGGAATTTTTATTAAATTTTACTTTAAAATATACTATTTAACCATAAAAGTCCGAGATTACTTGGCAATCTAACAATTTTTCTTGTACTTTCGGTAGTTTTTACTACTCTTTTATTGTGCGTGTATGTGCATTAAAATTTAGAAATGATCAATATTGCATAATTTTAAATTGCATGAAAAAGTCGTGTAAAAAAGTTAATTTACGCAAATTAATTTGACAGAAATAGCTTATACATTTTTCATTTACACATTTTTCATTCACAAGAAAGCAAATTTTGTCACATTGTTATTATTAGATACAATCTTGGATTACAACTTGGGATTTGCAAAAAATGAAAAAAAATGCGCTTGAAATTCCTTCTTTTACGATTTTATATTATATATGCGTGGAATGTAGAACATTTCTTTTATGTTTCATTTATATTTCAGTTTCATTCAGACGAACGAAACAAAAATGCGAATATTGTTAATAATGTTAAGTCGCTTCTTATAACATTTGTTTAGTATTGTACTTTAACATAGCAAAACTGCTGACATATGCTGGCATGCTACACAATACAATCTTAACATAAATGAAAAGTTGAAAGTTGTCTAGAAGATAATTATTCTACCAAGTAGTTGACTATTTGAAGCTTAATTTATGTTAAAATAATTATGGTTCTATTTTGGAACAAAAACTTTAATGCCTTCTACTAAGCGAGATAAGCTTTCATAATTGTGATAATCCGACGAAATTATCCACAATTTTTCGGAATATTAAACTGAATATTTTTGATTAAACGAGGAGTAGCGTAAAAAGAACTGCATTTTTGATGAACGGTAAATGGAAAGTTTTATTTTAGCTTCACGATTATACATTTCATTCATATTATACTACTATTAACAAGAAATTGGTTTAAAAAATTTTAGTTTAAAACATTCTTTTGGTTCGCACATTTACTTTGGTTAAAGCAACATTTATCTGAAACTACAACAAAAATAATCGCAAAAATTAGAAAAATAAGCAAATTAAGTTATACGATGTAATTAAATTAAAGTGATTTTCAATCAAAGTCAATTGCAATGAAGTCTTTGATAGAAATTTCGTAAAATTCACTGTGGGTTTCCCTCTATCATTAAACATTGAGAAATCTATGCGACGCGACTCGTTTAAAGCTTTTGAGAAGAAGTCTTTCGGCAAACAGAGAAAATTAGGCAAATTAAAAAAGATCTTGTTTGTCGTTCATCATTATGAAATCTATGTTTCAAATCTGGTAAATTTGTGGCAGTGACGATGTCAGTGTCGACAGAAGTTTGTCGTTTTATTGAGTTCAATATAATACGCGCGTAAATTGAAAAATCGGGTTACTTTCAAAACTTTTCGGGGATTGCTTCTTATCTTTTAAAAGACACGATGAATTTAGTTTTGGACGGAGATGGCCATGTCGAAGAAGTTTAGGATCTGATGCATCGTATTCAAGAATGGGTATTAACTACATATATCATTTATAACTCATGTTTCTTAATAAAATATAAGTTCTTTATTGTGTTAAAATAATATATAATATTAACCCGCGTAAAAAAATGAAAGGATGGCGCAGGAGCGCGAGCCAAGCTCTTGCCTTACTATTACCATGCTATTGCCATGCTGTTGCCATACTACAAACTTGGCAAGAATATGGCACAGCATGGCAATAGCACGGCAATAGTAAGGCAAGAGATTGGC